>WOVY01001029.1:0-20048 GCA_013436015.1 Rhipicephalus annulatus | reverse complement strand
AACACGTTGAATAAGCCATTCAGTACAGAGAGCATTCAAAAACTTTCGCTGGTAAATTTTGCTTAGTTGTCCGTTGCGGTGCTGCAGCGGGTATACGGTGCTCGGCTGCTTACACGACGGTCGTGGGGTAAATTCTGGACACAATAGTCGAATTTTTATGGAGGCGAAACGCTAGACACCCGTGTACTGCATGGGCAATGTCAGTGTACCTTAGAGAACAACCATGCATGTGCGAAATTACAGGAGCCCTCCACTACGCCGTCTCGCATAATCATGTCGTACATTTACAACGTAACATCAAAGAGGGCATGTCTCCAATTATATTATCCCAATACGCATGTAGTATCTACATGTTCTTATAGAAACAGCAGTTCTTATTTACTCTATTTGTAATAGCTGGTTCATAAACTTGACATGTGGAACCCAATGCAAATCATGTTTTTGTTTCCTTGTATTTACTCACGCCGCTCGTCTGCTGTACGGAAAACTGTCTCGTTTGGTAGTGAATTTCGTTTTCATTGTTCCCCTTTGTAATCAAATACTACGCCAGTACCATTTGTACGCCCAATCATGTGTGAGCCTTTCATAGCTAACAGTATTGATAAATAAATAATGCATATCGGTAGGGTAGGTATGGTATGATTTTAGGAACACACAGAGGGTCCAATATGTTTGTTACTCATTTAGCAAATCTCTAATATGTTCGGTGAGAATGCATGAAATCTTGCGTAGAATTACCTTACGCTCGCGTGCAATATATTGAAATTTCTCGGAGTTTTTTATCTCAATATCTTGGTTTCAGATGTTGTTGGCATAGCCACTGTCGAATGTGGGCCAATTGTCAAATACTCTGTCAAAGAACTCTCGCGCCAATGTAGCCCGGGCCGCTGGCGCTAAGAACTCCTCGCTGAAGTTCTTTCTACGGGAGCCGACGCAAATTGCGCCATTGCTCATCTGACGCACTGCCAGCGCAATTTCAACAGCACGCAAGAAGGGACTTCATAGGCGCCGACGCGAACGAACCGAGGAGAGAGCGGCAGCTCGCAGCTATAGGAGACACCCCCACTTCTCAGCACCTGTACCTGAGGCACCGGTTAATCCCTCTTTCCTTCACGCTCCTTCTTTCCACTCACACGACATGTGCCTCGTGTAATTATGGCGCCCTCTGTAATTGCAGCCAATGCACGCGTTCGACGACTCGTTAACGAGCAAACAGCGGGGACGCGTGGGGACCTTTTAGCGTGAAAACGGGTCAATCAGAAGTGAGGTGAAAGGGTGAAGAAATAAATAGTAAATAAACGGCAGCACCAGCAACATGGGGAAGTTTGCATTGCTTGGCTCGTAGTTGAACTATTGTGGCACAGCGCAAGGCAATACTGCTGTGGGTGTGGAATCCCCGAGCACAGACCACTATGAGGCTTAGCGGTAGGGCCAATTCAAAGTAGACATTGAGGGGGGGGGGGGGTGATTAGTTCTAGCACTATTTATGTATGTTATGAGTGTTTGTATGTGTCCGTGTGTACAAAATATATTCGCGTGACGTCATCCGTATGGGGCACTAGCGCGGCAGAACTCGTGGTCGCGAGCGCCGCCGTGATCCTTTACAACCAATGTTCTCGGCAGCACGATTGGTTTTGACATTTTTTTCTAAGAAAGCAGCGTAGGGGGGGGGGGGGGGGGGTGCAGCGCCATCAAACACCTGACTATCATATGCCGGGTCTCTGAACGGCGACAGCTACGGTGGTGCAGTCACTAGCGCCGCCTGATGGAAGGAGCTCAGTGAATACCTTTGTATACACATGCCAAGATGAGAATTTAGGAGTTGAATGATTAAAAAAGAATAATAATGCTAAGGCGTCAACGGTGGGAGCTCCTCAAATGTGTACACGGATGCATTTGTTTATTCCTCAGTGGTAAGGTCTCTATGTAAATTCCACTGAAGAAATTAAATCCTTGCCACTTTTTTTTTTCAAATTCATTTATCCGCTACCATCTTGTAGACAGAAGACTCAGAAGTTTGTGCAAACATCCCGAGAAAGCTTAAGATTTTGTTAGCGCTTGGGATTAGACATGTTCTTTGTCGGCATTGAGGATCGTGATGTGTGCAACTTAACATGACTAGAACGCTCCTAAAAGCGAAGGCACGCGCTTACGAATGTGAATCTCACGTTCTGGGTTTTTGCGGATTTCAGGCGGGGCCCTCTCGTTAAAATCTCGAGCCTCGAGTACACCCGTAGACCTCATCTCAGAGAGCGGTGTTACCCGATTTGGGTCGTGCCTGCGAACGATCGAGGAAGCAATTACGACGGCTTTCCACTCCCCATTCCTTCCCGAGTTTCTGTGCATGGTGTGGTGTGCACGTCATCGCCCCTAGCTTGTAGTGTATGTCTTTCATTTCAGCTCGTTCCCACCACCGTTAATGTGCTCGGGGACTTGCATATATACACGAAAATGTCCACCAGTAAATAGAGGTGTCTATGCTTGCATAAGTTGGTGTTCGAAAGAGGAGACATGGGGAAACCCTGCAGGCCGGTCAAAATTGGCTCAGGGCTGTACCAGGCACGGGAGCCGCTGGTGCTTGAGGACTGGCAACATTTGAACCTGCGGCTCACTAAATTTTTTTTCAGTCAGTCGACAACCAGACAAAGAGCCGAAGCATGTAGTAGTTCGATCATTCGTTCGTTCGTTCACTCACTCACTCACTCACTTACTCACTCAAAGAGTGAAATGGCAACAAGTGGACAGGAATTATAGCTCTAATTTACATCTTCACTTTCGCGCTTCTACGCCATCTAACGCATATAAATCAATCAATCATTCAATCAAGCACACGCTCACTCATACAATAACCTCAGATAACACGGTGCGTGTGGTGGGAAACTGGTCACAACGCAGTTAAAATGAGCCGTGCATTGGTGTAGGACTCCAGGTATACGCGTCTTGCTGATAGCACCGTCCACCACGCACTACCATACTGGCGCCAAGTGCGCTTACGACTGTGCATGCGTACATGTACACGTGATCACTAACACGTATAAGCGGTTTTGTTAGCCTTACACTTTCCGTTGACGTCTTCATTACTGTGTTGACAGTTAAAAGCGTGCTTTCTTTCTTCCCTCTATACGGTACGAGCAATACCAGGAAGGCCCGAAGGAGGAGGAGAAGGATAATATTATTTTGCGGGCAGGAGGTGAGGAGGGCGATATGAAGGAGTCCTTGGATCACACTTGCGGCATGCCATCATTTATAAAGCCCTTGCGAAAAATCGAGATTTTTCGCTTAACTTCATAGGCACGCGATGCGTGGGGAAAGATTTAGAACAATAATACCCCACTTCATCGTTCTGCTACCCACACTTGAGCCACCTCACAATTCAGCCGTTCTTTACTATATACGCCATTGAGGTCAAAGTTGGCGTGCCCCGTTCACCGAAGACCGCCCACTCTATCACACACACGTGCGACGCGTTTGGCAGTTCTGCGAACGATTGAGGCAAGCGTGGACTGGAAGTAGTTCGTTTTGGCCATTTAGTAAAATGCCGCGACCTTTTAAAAGTCACTCTCTGTCTTTTTTTTCGTTTTTTAGTTACCGGTGACGTCTTCTATTAAAGCTACACTTATGGGCCCGTATGTTTGGATGTTTCGTTTTTTTTTTTCATTGTATAACAGGTTTTATGTGCTAAAAACTAACAAAGAAGGACGAGGGGTCTGGTTCTCTGTGGGCTTTTTCGCACCTAAAAGCACTTAAACTGCGCATAGATTGCAAATTTCATATCGAGTTCTCGTTTACTTTTCCTTCAGTCGGCACAAAAATCGCGCTTGTAAAGCAGCTCACGTTCGCGCCAGCAGCCATGTTACAAACGATGTGGTGACGACTTTGCATATTGCGGGCTATAGTCTGAGCTTTACTGCAGTAAACAAAGTTTCTGCCTCATTTGTCAACAGATTATGCCTTTATTAAGAGGAAAATCATGGTTGTATACGCGTGACTTCGTTATCGTACATTGTTTGATGCCAAAAAAAGCATCGTGCACCCGTGAAATGAGGTCATGTCTCGATCTCTTCCTTTTGAATAAAAGTTATCGCGGTTATGACGTAGCGCAGGGCCCCGATTCCGCCACAGTTCTGTGATAAGCTCGCTATGGGGTGAAATCTGAATGGCAGAACTCCATCGTGACTGTCGCGAACTTCACCTTCATGAAGACGGACTCCACTCCGTTCGCACAGGACTTTGAACTCTGTCCTCTAACGTGCACCCACACCTCGGAAAAGTAATGAAATGGTGACAACGAGAGCAGCGGTGACAAATCTCTTCTCATTCCGCTCGACGGGTCGATCGATTTACAAAAGGTGGGTCAGGTGATCCTCGTTTTCGCAACTGCGGCCTTCGGCTCACTTTTGCTTCTTCTGCTTCACAGGCGCGTCGCGAGAAGCTCGTCCGAGGCAATAACGCACCTTCATGATCTTCTCCCGAAGTAACGAGGCACGTGCGCTGAACTGCAATATTAACATAATCTTCCAACCACTTTCCGATTATGAGCTGCAAGTGGTTTATAATCGCTCGCTTCCTCGAAACGAAACACTGCCGTAATGTAGTCATTTACACGAGCTTCTGTAATCGTGGGTTCAGTAATTTTTCTAATAGCCAGCGCTGCGTCACATTAAGTCCTCAATTACTTGGTGCAAAGAGACGTCCTCTTATTTCCGACTATTCAGATTAGGATTACGAGACTCCAGTCACAATTAAGAGTACAATAATACTTTAATACTCTTGAGAAACTATGAATGAGTACCATAGTCTTTGTTCGCAAGTGTTGTGAACATCTTTATCAACTAATTTTTAGCGGACAAAAAAACAATAAGCGTACCAGCAGAATAACTTCATCTGGTTATAATGAAGCAGGCATGATTGGTTGATCTTTTGAACAGATGGGATTACACGATATCAATTAAACTTATATAGGCTTCGCTACACAAACGTGCTACGTATACTAGAGGTGATAAACATTACACAGAATGAATGCGAAAAAGAAACATAATAGAGTAGAGCACCGATTCAAGTATAGGTGAGCAGTAACGATACAAGGACGTCTGTATCTACAAGCACGAAGGTAATACTAATCCATAAGGTACCTATCGTTAGCACGGTAACCGAGCAAGCACGGTGCCGCAGTTCCCAACAATAACTTTTGCAGGAAACTCAAATCAGCCGAGGACAAGAGGCCGAGTGAACATAAATGTTATATACTACTAACATGCGAGCATACCAGAAAACGTTTAGCGCCAAATATATGCACAACTTTTCAGGAGGTTATTTCTTTTTTTTTCAGTTATCTTCTTTACATAGAAACAATTTTACTTATTTTTCTTATATGAAATATTTTTTGAATGTGTATGCAACATGTACATAGTCTTGTAAAAGAATTGTGCGGAAGCTGGCTACGAAATAGCCTTTCAAGCAAAGACAGACTTATTGCTTAGCAGAGCACTCGAGACATTCGCGCGCAGACATTACCTTGCGGGAACGCGAACTTTAGCACACCTGCGGACATGATTTGTTGCCGGGGATTTGCGTATTAAACTGAAATCCTGGATCCCTCGTCGCAAGCCCCTGTCCCTTCGCTTGACGAATGTTACATCCGCTCACTACGTGCGCTGGCTGTGTTTCATTTATATTTAATATACCAAATCTCAGTTTATTTCGCTACCATGTAATCTTGTTGCAAGGACCAGAAGCGCAATAAGACGAAACATCGTGTTCTGTCTTGTTTCGTGCTCTTTCGGCTGGTGAAAACTTCTTCATGCCATGAATATATGCCACCCTCATGCGTCGTATTATGCTGACTCATGCGTAACGCAGATCTCCGCCCACACTTTCCAGCTTTGGTTGTTCCTAATCCGTGCACGTTTCCTTTAAATATTAAGGACAGCCAGCAATATTTCGCGTCGTCTGATATGCAGCTTGCGTATACTGGTTTCTATCCTTTTCTTCGAGTCATTTGCTTTCGCCCAGCCTCGAGTCAGCTCACCATTCTCTGTAGTTCCAGCCTCTTTTTTAATTCATCGTGGTGTGGCTGCGGCGCTTAATTCCGCTCCTTGGTGATATTAAATGACACGCTAACTTTTCAGAAGGAGGAATCACTTAACTTTAATTTCTAATGCCCAAATTTGAGTTTCTGTATCCCCTTTTGTTCTCTTGTATAACTCGTCGTTCCAGTTTAAAACTGGTGTCACGGTGAATGAAACTTAGGTGCTAATCTCTTTTGATTCCAGAGTTCATAATCCGTCGCTTGGACAGCTATAGAAGTCTAATCTAGCATCATTAACTGCACACGGCGAATATAGCTGATTCGGTAACGTTATAAGGTACTAAATGCATAATAAACGCTTTCCCTGTTTTACAGTAACCACATTTATTATTGTGTTGGTTTTGTTGCTTTTCAATATATAATGTACTTTGATTTTCTTGGCTTCGCGGTTGCTTTAGTTGGATCGCATAGGTAGAGCTAGTGAACTGGTTTTTGAACGCTGCGAACAAAGCGAGAGTGTCTTCATTCTCTCGTTAATGCACTAGCTGCGTCCCGCTGACTCCCACGGTGCTCAACGTCTGGCTTATACAAGATTTCGGTGCTTTCGTAAATGCAAATTCTAGAATATGGTGCACCTTTTACGCGAGCTACCGCGCAAGTGGAAGTGATCCATCGCGTCCTCATTGCGTGCTTAACGAAAATTTATTCCATGAAGACAAACAAGACTACAAGGGTCGAAACGTCGGTTGCAGCGACACCCCATGTTGCAGAGATTTTTCGTCGCCTCGCGCTATCACCTTCGCTTGCGCCTTCTATCTTACTTGTACAGCCGAAAAATGGATTAACTATGGGAAATCGGCCTCTAGAACTTCATGCCTTCCTCTCACTTGGAGCAGGGTTGACGATATGCCACAATTTCCTCGTCTCTGAATCGTATTGCCACTGGTCATCCCACGTACTGGCGATCATAACTTTTACCTTTCTTCCCTTTTTAGCATTTGTTAGACAGACGAGGGAAAATGTAGCAGCTTCAGAAACCTCTACTGTCGACCTAAGTAGCGGTTCCGCATCGAAAATGTGGAAAGTAATTGTTGACCGAAGCTAAAACTAGGCGTTAGAGCGGTACTGCTGAACAGACATGCAAAGCCTCGAGTCAACTCTCCAAGATTCGATAATGGCGCCGCTATAGGTCGTGATGATAGAACGAAACCACGCTGACCTACGCCGTGTCAGTTTGTGTCACTCTGGCGTATACAGCCGGGGTAAGGGGGCGGGAAAATTCAATTTTTAGCCCGGCCCCGCCCCCCTCATCAAGTTCTTCAGCTTGAATTTTTACATCTGCGCGTACACATACGTAAATATACACAAACATACCTAAACGCTGGCCAAACGAAACCCCCCCCCCCTCCACCTTCCAAAATGTTTCTGGCTTCACTCCCCGTTTTCTTCCACAAATACTTTACCAATAAACTTGTGTAAAAGGGGAGATGAGGTATGCGTGCATGCGTGCGTGCGTGCGTGTTTGGTATCGAGCGTTACGGGCGTTCACATGCATGCTATGTGTGTGCCTCACAAAATGTCCCAAATGTTCGCAAAGCATTCAGACAAGCCTTTCTAAAGCTTCAACCATCTGCAATATCTGCCCAAGCGTGGTTTCTCTTCTTTTTCCATCCAAGCACATCTAAAGCAATGAAGTGAGCCCTATATAAGCTACCATATATAGGCAATAAGGAAATAAAACCGACACCTCGAAAGGTTTAATCGTGTGTACATGCATTTCGGAATCAGATTTGCCATTATGGACAGCAAACACTCACAGATGTGGTCCATGCAACGGTTCCGTGTTGTTGCGTTAACCCGCAGTGGAGCCTAGAGATGAAATGCAGGCATCCTATTGGACAAAACAAGAAGGAAGCGGAAAGGGACCATAAACATGAATCTACAACAAAGGGTTGTAGCACTAATTTCACTTCGACATTGCCACGTATTCTTGAATAGAAAACACGCTGATAACATCTACGTCGTAAGTACCTTTTTGCTGCGGTTCTTGTTAAAATATACAGATAAACAGACATGGAGAAATCAATAAGCAATATGAAAAAGAATAGGCAAACAAATAAGAACAATTTTATTGTAGATGCTGGACGTGTTATTAGAAAAAGGTATTCAGCATGTGACAAACACCACTTATACCTATGCTGTAAGAAAAGACAAAAATTACCTCTTACTGTTTTTCGTGAGGCCTGATTTGCCATGTGTTTCGTGATATTAAAAGACACGCGTTGACTCGCTCTTTTGAGAGTCGCGCTTATACGTCCACTTTTTGAGGAGAGTGTAACATATCGAAAAGAGAGTTAACGTGCACCTTTATAGGTGAAACATGTGGGTCGCACATGAGGACTCCCCAAATTAACAAGACGACTTTAAAGTGAAAGTGGAACACATAATTGGACACCCACCACTTTAGTGAAACTTTCTTAAGAGCATACTTCCTTAGTAGCCATTTATCTGCACTGCAGTTCTTTTGCCCGATGAGGAAGATGGCTCGGACAGAAGAGCAATCACTAACGTCAAGCCACTCTTTTCACTTACTGGGAAAATGTTAACCATTTTTTTTTTCTTAATCTTTGAAACCTTTAAAACCCATTGCAGTGATCCAGTCATTTTCGGTAAAAAAAAATATTGGCGGGTAGGTTAAGGCGTGTGATCTGGACAAGTTCTTCATGATAGTTCCAAACTATGTTACTTTATTAGACGAATACTTCTTTCTTGCACTCACCGAGAACGTAAAAAATATTGTAATAATTTCAAAAAAACAAACGCGGTATTGCGTATCGGGTGTACAAAGAGGGGTTATGAAGTTATTTCGTCAGTTCTGCCCGTTATTGACAAAATAATTATCAGCCGGGAAACGGAGTTTTCGACAGCTTGCACCCATCATAATTACTAGTAGTTGTTTTCTTTTCTGTAGGAATTTAGCAGGATCCGAAGCTGTCGAGATCTTCCACTATCTGGGACCTACCTTGCGCCCGATGGTGATAAACGAAATACGACAAGAGAGATCGCTTGATACGTAACGGCTGTTTTCAACTCGGAAAAGCAATAAATGCTCATTGACGGCATTATACTCGCCTCTCTGTGTGTCCGTAATTACAGCGGGCTTTTTCCGTGTCTTTCCTTTAACTGCAGCTGATTTATTTTTTCGATTGTGCAAATGTCCATTATTGTTCGACGCGCACGCAAACGGAAATTATAAATGGTTGGCTCACACGGGTGCCGTAATGTTAACACAAGGGCTAATAACTTTTAAAATGTTTTATATGGCGAGCAACGTTATAACGAAAGTTATTCGCAGTAAACTCAACGTTATACCCACGTGGAACGTGGAACAGTGAACACTGTTTAGAAGATGAATAGGAGAAAGACTCACTCACTCAGGGTGGCGCAATCAAACTCTGCATATAAGATATGCAAGAAATCGACAAATGCGTACGACAGCTGGCCAGTATCCAGCGGCTCCGAAGTCTATACACCAACGTTATTAACGTGTAAGTAGTGGTAACATCACCAGTGCCGCAGGCACGAGAGCTCCGATTGGCAGACCAATTTCTCTCTCTGTCTGAGATTGTAAGAGGAAAAGGTTCGCCTCCGGCTGCTGCATTCGTTGGGCACCCGGCAGACGTAATCTGTTGTCTCATCAACAGCGGTGCGATAGCGTGCAGTACGTATACGAGACGGCTGCACTCGCGTACGCCTCATGGCGGGTAGCCTGTACCCAAGAGTAAGCCGAGATGGCAGAGCATATGCCTTAATGCGAATGATAAAGACTACACACGGTAGCAAGGAAAACTACTCGGTGTCAGTAAAAACTGCTAACGCCGAGCCACTTTGCTCGTCTGCGCTCGCGGAACTGGGATACCACTGAGCCTTTTATACGTAGAGCTTCCGCCACGTCTGTAGCTTGGGCTTCACCGCATGACTGCTTCTCGTGCACGCGGTGAGGAATAAAACGCGAGACGGAAAAAGAGAGACTGCATTAACGTATCACGAGGAGCAAATCACTGCAGTTCATATTGTTGCCCACGTGAGAAAGAAAGGGCAGATTGCGAGGTTGTGGACAGAACACTATAATAGCATAACGTTGTCTTTACTGTCTGTTCTTGCCGGCAATTGCGGCTTTCTTTTTTTTTTCTGGTCCAGAGTCTATACGCGTATTGCACGCTGTCCTTCACCGCCGCTATTGGTTTGGGTCGTCGTGGTCTTCCTTCTGCTATACTGTGCTGACGAGAATTCTTGTCGCTGTCACCACGCCTTGTGGACTTTTTAACAATCTGCAGTGGAGCAAGAACTATAGCACATGCTTTAGCCACGCTCAGCCGCGTTCAGCCACGCTTAGCCCGGTGACGTAGTGCCAATAGAAGCTAATACCCGTATGCCTACGGGATAGCGATTATAACTAATCCTGACTCTGGTGGCAGAGATATACGAAAGGCAGGTGAATTGTTTAAAGAGGGCCAGGTTCTGTTACTGTTCGGAAAATGAACAGGTATAGGAAATCCAGCTATCCTGTTAGGCCAGCCGCAAAGACTTTGGTGTGTACCGAATATATCGTAATCATAAGCCGGTATGTGCCATGACAAATTCGTTAAATCCGACTGCGCACAGGGGATACAGTAAAAATGAGGAAACCAACATACGGGTGGCAAAGCGAAAGTTTATTCATTCCCTCGATAATGCACTATAGCTTCGTTCCGCTAACTTCCGCGGTGTTCCGTGACTTCCCCGATAGGAAATCCAGCTATCCTGTTAGGCCAGCCGGAAAGACTTTGGTGTGTACCGAATATATCGTAATCATAAGCTGTTATGTGTCATGACAAATTCGTTAAATCCGACTGCGCACAGGGGATACAGTAAAAATGAGGAAACCAACATACGGGTGGCAAAGCACCAATAAATAAAACAGACGTAATCAGGGATTGAAGAGAAGTTTGAAAAAAACAACAACATCCGGATTATTCCGTTCGTAAACACCACAGCTGCACGTCAATAAACAAGGTAGAATCACGTAGCTGCAAAGCCACGATCCAGAAACGACCAGATAAGAGGTCACAATTGTCCTGATTCGTTGTTTCAAGTCTTGAGTGACTTAGAGCAAGAATCGCCTTCCTCCTCTCCTTTGTTTGTTACATTGAATCTGTATTTGATTAGGCGAAACCAAGATTCCACCTTGGCAGGTTCGAAATGCACCTAGAAAATCTTGCAATTACCCAGGCATGAGACAATCAAAGTGAACAAATTTTAAAGACTTATCTAGTTCCTTCTAGGCTGTTTTTAGGCGTTAGTCAGGTGACGAGAGTTATTCTTACAGCAAGCCGAGATGACTGCAGGGGCGGATACAGTCACTCATTTTAGGGAGGGGGGGGGAGAGGGGGCTGTCCTCACAGTCTTATTTTTAGTAGTTACAATATCGTCATCGAAGGAACCCCTTAACAACATAAATACCATTCATTAGTGCTAATCAATGACAGTAGGTGGACGACAAGTGAAGAAGGGATGGAGCCGGCACAGGCTTTGGGGGGGTAGGGGACGCTTGCTTTTACCAACCCCTTCCGTCTGGACCCGCCACTAAATCGCCGGAGAGATTTACACATACTCATCATGTTTGCCATTTCGGTGAGCCCCTCGCATGTTCGCATTTCAGCGTCAGGATATTGCTGCACACACCAGTTGATCATTCAGGCGATGCCGCTCAACCCCACATGTGACAAGTATTTGACATTCGTCAGTCACTTGCAAGGTCACTTGTAATCAGTCACTCGCAAATATCGGGGAAAAGTCTGCGATAATGAGTTCCTCAATAAAATTTCATGGAGTGAGAAACACTTTTAATGAAAATAAAACGACTACGCACCTAAAAGCGGCCCCGGGTGCTATACTCTGAAAAAAAAAAACGCACGGAGAAGCGCGAGGAATCCAAAGATGATACGACTGAGATGCTGAAAAAAAGGAAAAGGATAAAAAAAACGCCGCATTCGGATCGCGTAAATAAAAGGATGGATGTGACAGATAGAGAAGCAGCGAACCCCAGAGGCGGTGGTTTATTGCACATCAAGCGTAGATAGACGCGTGGCAGTTGGTGCATGGCAATTTCAGCAACCCTGCAAAGGTGTATCGAGGGGCTTATATGCATGGTAAAACAATCGTGTAAGAACTTCGGAAGAATTAAATGTTGCGTAAGAAATGTCGAGAGGATGTCCAGGAAAAACCCGAGTTTGTGGAAACCACAGAATGTTCGAGATGAGCAGTCTGTTCTTTTTTTTTCTCTGACTTTTTTGGGGTTTTTTTTTCTCCTCTTATGGTACTCGTACATTGGACGTTCATGTATAGCTTACGTACTGTGCACGTACGCGGCTTACGTTGTACACGTAAAGCTCACGTAAGCGGCTTTTCAAGCTGAAATTTTGTTTTATAACGTGTAAGCGTAGAAAATAAATCTCCAGATGCATTTATTCCACGCTGATGTTCCACACTACTTCTGTATTGCACTTGGTGAAACAAGACAGCTTTTCATGTGATCAGGCTTTTGAGAACAGAGCGGGACTGCAGAGAAGATTAGTATGGATTAAAAGGCACACCTTCTAGCGAGCACGATGACGTAACCTCTGATGGCTCCAAACATGCCTCCTAAGTAGACAAGATTAACTTGACCGAACCTTCTCGTCCAGCTTGTTGGGAGTGAAAACGAATGCCTGTTCGGCCCATGGCCCATGGCCACGGGTTTGGTCCAGGCCAGGGCAACCACATAACGATGGGGGCGAAACGCGAAATCATTTTCATTTTATGCTTAGAAACCTAAGGAGCGGGTAATCGTTCCGTGTTGCCCCACTTTATGGCCTGCCCCACAATCATATTGGAGTTTCGGGCACGTGAAGCCTCCGGATTTGATCGTTACCGAAAGGAAGGAAGGACAAGAACAACAACAGAGAAGGCAAGGAGGTTAACCAGGCGCGTGCCCGGTTTGCTACCCTACGCTGTGAGGACGGGAAGGGAGGTATAAGGATGAAAGAGAGAGAGGAAAGAGAAGAGAAAGAAAAAAAAGGATTGTCAGTCAATGGGCTGGCGCGTATGCAGCGGTTACTGGAGGGTGCGCTTTAATTATAGGGGGACAAATAGAGAAGGACAAGAAACAGGCACTCGAAAGATTGTGTCGCGTTTTAGATGCGGAGCATCTAATACTCAAGGCTTGTAGTGCGGCGCCGTCCGCAAGCTTCCTCCTCCTTCTTCCACCATCTGTGCACCCTTCCTCCTCTACACACCGCGTGCGCTTCTCCTCTTCACGAACATTCGCTAGCTGTATAATGTAGCGCGCATGCGCCGTCACGCTTCGAGAACATCGGCAGCTGACGCGCGCGCATGCGCCATCGCGCTTCGAGAACATCGGCAGCTGACGCGCGCGCATGCGCCGTTGCGCTTCTCCCCCTTCTCGAACATTCGACAGCTGACGCGCGCATGCACCGTCTCCCACCATCTGTGCCACGCGCGCTTCTCCCCTTCGAGAACATTCTACAATTCTCCTTATTCTCCAGTGGACGCGCATGTGCCGTCGCGCTTCGAGAACATTCAACAGCTGACAGTGCATGCGCCGTCGCACTGTATATATACTCAAGGTCGGCGCTCGCTCGCTCAGTTGCCGCTCGTCGGTTGGTTTGTACGGCGCGTCGACGTCCAAGGTCGCGGTGAAATGAATTCCAACGAATCCACAAACACAATGATCGACGTCCCTTCGACCAGCGCCGCCCTTTCGCATACGTGTGTACGTGTTCACTCATTTAACACCCCCTCCTACAACCACGTTAACCAGTTTAGCCATCGACCCAAGTAAGTCGCAATTTAACACCCCATTTCACAACCACGTTAATCAATTTAGCCATCGACCCAAGTAAGTCGCACTTTAACACCCCGTTAACCAATTATATGCTCCGCATCCTCCTCAGTGTTCCCCCGAGGGAAGCTGCGGGCAATTTTTTTTCTGTCTTTGTGCCCGTAGTTAGTGCGTGCTCTCCAGTAACGATGAATACCCACGAACTCACCCTGCTTAGCTGCTCAGCATTCCAGCAGTACAACGTTGTGCAGAAGGAGGTGGTAGATCGTGCGTCTAATAGATATTTCAGCGATTCTTGTTAGGGCTCATAGACATCAGTGGCGGCAGCGTAAGCGAGAAATCCGGTGAAGCACACCGAAACACAGCCCTCGAAGGTTCGCCGGACCCACGCGCATTTGTATGGGCTGTTTTCCTATTATTGGAGCTCTCTCGATCGCGGCCTTGTAAACGACCAGTTCTGATCTTTCATCGATGTCTCTTGTAGTTTCACGTTGCCACATTTCATTGTTGCCTGGACATGAAGGCATGACCGTCACTGTTGCTGGTACACGATTTGAAGTGTTGTACTGCTAACGTAGATGAAGAAGGTCTCATGCATTCTTGGCGTTGTTAGGACCGGCGCCAGGTCTGACAATGGATCGGCGTTCCTTTTGATGTTCCTTTTGAGTCGCCAAACGGGTGGGCGGCCGGTGTCCGCCATGTATTGTTCCCACCTGGCCGGAGGGTGCGGCGTCCTGCCGCCGCGGCGCCGTGAGCAGTTCGGGAGACCACCGGTGCAGCTTCTTCTTTGGAAGATGACGGCGGCGGCGGCGGCCGGGAATCGTCCCGCTAATTGAACGTGTCGTTCGGCACCCTTGGAAGCTTGTTTACGGCGGCCCTTTCGATGGATGCAGTCATCAACTCCAGACCCCTCGCCCAGCGACACACCTTGACGGAGGGGGAGCCGCGTTCGTGCCACATGGCCGTGCGGTGACCACGCTTCAGTTTTGAACGTTCGCGTGGACCGTGCGTGCTCGTCACCCTCGCGGGTAATGTGTGGTCCGTGATTGGACGGTGCCATCTGTACGCGGTCCCCGATCTAGGGATCTGGGGAGGACAGACCCTTTATAATGAGCCCCCACGGCTCATTCGGTGCTTTTTCGAGTGGAGAGCTCGCCATGTACGAAGAACGCCACTATATATCTAAACTTTCTTATTGACCTCTCTCTAATGTAAATAAACGTCTGTTCTCTGTTTTCCCATATAAGCATTGCTTCTCGCTATAAGGGACGAGTCCGATGGGAGCCAGCTACCAACGACGAGACCCACAGGACCCAGACCACAACAACTGGATGGCAGCGGTGGGATCGAGCTCATCGACCAGGAGGCAATGCTGAGACCTGCTGTCTGGAGGACCTAGAGTCGGACAAAACTGCTTCGTGGCATCTCTGACAACACGGGAAGGAACGCGTCCGAATTCATGACTGCATAGGGTGAGTGCACTGCTTTTCTTTGCTGAGATATCACCAGGCTTTGCGTAGGATTGTAAACAAAGCAGTGATTTGGTAACGGTTGACGGAAGTATTGATAGTACGTCAAAGTTGTTTAGTTAAAAGAGTTAGCAGCACCAAGGACCGCCATGAATTTGAAGGGACTAAAAAAGCCAGAGTTGTTAGAGTTGGCCCGAGAGCTGGGCCAGGTAATTGCCGAGACGAAAAGAAAGCAGGAGATCATTGACGCCATCGAGAAGATCGGGGCAGATGACGATGAGCTGAGCGAATGCTTGGAGGCTATTACGCAAAGGAAAGAGGAGCAGAGGCTCCGTGAGGAAAAAGAGGAGCAGAGGCTCCGGGAGGAAAAAGAGGAACAGAGACGTCGTGAGGAGAAAGAGGAAAGAGAACGTATCGATCGTATGGAAATGAAACGCCTAGAAATTGAACTAGCAAAGGCTCAATCAATGAACGGAGCTAGCGCAGTGGCACGAGAAAGAGAGCGCCGAATGACAGATTTGATGCCATCCTACGCGGTAGGAGGGGACATGGGTCTTTTTCTGGTGCACTTTGAGCGCACGTGCGAGAGGGAAAATTTTGCTAAAAACACGTGGCCCCAGCGCTTGCTTACGCTGCTGCCGTGTGAAGTAGCTGACATTATAGCCCGTATGGGTAAAGAAGACGCAGACGACTATGACAGAGTCAAAGCGAGTCTGCTCAAAAAGTACAGACTGTCAGCGGAGGCGTTCAGGCGAAAATTTCGTGAGATCGAGAAAGCCAAAGACGAGTCATACCCAGAGTTTGCGTACACCTTAAAGGTAAATCTGGAGGAATGGCTTAGAGAGGAGGGTGCGCTTGGCGACGCGGAAAAGACTCTGCAGTGTTTTGCGTTGGAACAATTCTTTCGGCGTCTACCTGAAAACATTAGGTACTGGGTTCAGGATAGACAAGGAGTAGATACTATCACGAGAGCGGCAGAGCTCGCAGAGGAGTACGTAAATCGCCGTGCCCTCGAAGGCAAGGATGTCCCTAGGAGGGAGATTAGTAAATATCGGGCCGACAAGCCTCCGCGATGGACAAAGTCGGGTCGGTATATGCCGAAGGAGGGTTTAGACTCCAAAGGAAGCGGTGATGAGAAAAACAAGAGAAGGAAGAAGCACCCGAGAAAAGGGCGGAAGGGCAACAGAAAAAGGCGTTCGAGGCCAAGAAGCCGATAGTTTGCTATAACTGCCAACAGACGGGGCATATTTCTTTGGGTTGTAAGAACCCGAAAGTTGTGTTAATGTCACTCTGTAGTAATGACGAAAACATGAAATTGCTAGAACCATACATCCGAGACCTAGTCGTGAATGGCCAACCGTGCCGCGTGCTCCGCGATTCGGCCGCCACTATGGATGTAGTGCACCCGTCCTATGTCGAGGAGAGTCAGTTTACAGGAGAATGCGCGTGGATAAGACAAGCAGTAGAGACAAACAGTGCCTGTCTCCCAGTAGCAAGAGTCCGCATCGAAGGCCCTTTCGGTGTTCTAGACACTGAAGCTGCCGTTTCGGCACATCTCCCAGTGCAATACCCGTATTTGTTCTCAAATAAATCAGAGTACTTGCTGCGACAAAAAGGAATTGGATTCAGTGAGGGTATCGTACAGGCCTTAACTCGATCCAAAGCAAGGGAGCTCGCCGCTCAGACAGTTTTGTAAAGATCCGGTGGCAGACGAAACAGCTTCAGCGGCAGAGCCTTCTTTACCTGGCACGAAACTGGACCGCCCTATAATGGAGCCTCAAAACACAATATCTAAAGAAAGATGTAAGAAACCGGATGAATCCGAGGCATCTCGAGAAGTAGAATGCACTATAAAGCTGTTAAATGTAAGTCCTACAGAACTGATAGTGGAACAGGAAAATGACTCCACTCTCCCGTAACTTAACGCCAGACGCGAAGGAAGGGGTGGCTAAGCAAAACATTCAGTTCACCAAGAAGGGGGGCGTCTTGTACAGAAAGTACACAAGTCGAAAAGGAGTTCGGTTTAATCAGCTAGTCGTACCGTATCCTTTCCGCAAGGAGCTGCTGCACCTGGTCCACGGAGGTTTGTGGTCAGGGCATCTCGGCATCAAAAAAAACAAAAGAATGTTTGTTACGGGAGTTTTACTGGCCCGGCTGCTTTCGGGAGGTGGAGGCATTTGTAAGAAGCTGCGACACGTGCCAACGCGTTGGCAAGCCAGGGGATAAGGCTAAAGCACCTATGAAGCTGGTCCCCCATTATCACAGAACCGTTTCGCAGGCTAGTTATAGACACAGTGGGTCCACTTCCTGTAAACGCAGTCCGGGTACCGGCACATACTCACAGTGCTTCTGCCCGGCCACGAATTCCCGGAAGCAGTACCGTTAAAGGAGCTCAGCTCGGAGGAGGTAGTTAAAGCGCTTTTATCTATCTTTGCACGTGTAGGCTTCCCCGCAGAAATTCAGTCCGACCAGGGATCTGTTTTTACAAGTGCACTAACCTCGACATTTCTAGAAAAGTGTGGCGTTAAAATCATCCACAGTTCAGTGTACCACCCTCAGTCAAATGCTGTAGAAAAGGTACATTCAGTCATGAAACGGCTGCTACGCGCCCTTTGTTATGAGCAAAAAGAGGATTGGGAGGCTTGCTTGCCCGCAGCTATGTTCGCGCTTCGGATCGCTCCTCACGAATCAACAGGGTTTTCGCCTGCGGAGCTTGTTTACGGACGTGCTCTTCGCTCCCCACTTCACATTGTTTCGAGAATCTTGGGAGGGCCGGGCGGACGACCCTTCGGTAGTAGCATACGTGCTTGAGCTGTTAGACCGACTTCACGCAGCTCAAGAACTAGCGGAGCAGGAAATGCGCAGAGCTCAAAACAACGCTAAGCGCTATTATGACAAGACAGCCCGGACGCGAAGCTTTCGAGTAGGGGAAAAAGTGAAGATACTGAAACCCTCACTGAAGAATAAACTTCAGGTCCAGTGGGAGGGACCTGTTGAGGTAGTTCAGAAATTGTCAGACACAAATTACTTGGTTACTGGACTGGGAAGGCGTAAAACGCAACAGGTGTACCACACTAATCTGCTCAAACCGTACCAGCAGAGGCATGCCGTTGTAAACATGTCGCTCAATCAACCGGAAGAAATGCCTATTGATTTCCCGGAGTTAACAACAGAAAACAAAGACATTGGCGAGACTATTAGTAACCTGGTAGAGCAGGCGGAGTTGGAGCAGATCAGAAAGCGGAACTGAAGGAACTATTGTTGACTTTAAAGAAACATTTTCAGACACACCTGGCAGAACCAAAGCCCTAGTTCATGATATTGAGCTGACATCTTCGGAACCAATTCGTTCTAAAGCTTACCGCGTTTCCCCGAGGCAACGGGAAATAATGGCCGCGGAGATAAACCGAATGCTCGAGCTAGGAGTGAATCGAGCCAGGAGAGAGTGATTACACCTCGCCTCTGATCTTGGTTGAGGTCCCAGGGAAAGAGCCGCGACCGTGTATTGACTATCGGAGGCTCAACTCGATTACAAAGGACCAAACTTATCCAATTCCGCATATTGAGGAAAGGCTTGAGCAAGTCAGCAGTGCCAATTTCATCTCGACTTTGGATTTAGTCAGGGGATACTGGCAGGTGCCTCTAACTGAAAAGGCTAGTAGGCTTGCGGCGTTTATTTCCCCGATGGGAACATTTCGGCCGAAGGTCCTTAGTTTTGGATTAAAGAATGCCCTATTGCTTTTCTGGCCTAATGGACAAAGTGTTACAGGGTATGGAGGACTTTGCCCTCCCGTACCTAGATGATATTGCTATTTTTTCTTCTTCCTGGATAGACCACATGAAACACTTGCGAGCTGTGCTATGTCGTCTGCGTGAGGCCGGCTTAACAGTGAAGGTTGCGAAATGCCAATTGGGGCGCGCTGAGGTAGCTTATCTAGGGCATGTAATAGGCCAAGGCTACCGCCGGCCGTCAGAAGTAAAGCTGGCCGCAATAGACAACTTTCCCCAACACGAACCAAGAAAGACATTCGGTCGTTTCTTGGATTGGCCGGTTATTATCAAAGGTATATCCCGCGTTACTCTGACATTGCAAGTTCCTTGACAGACGCTCTTAGAAAGACTGAACCCAGACCGTAAAATGGGATGGGGCCAAGGAACATGCATTTTCTACGCTAAAGAAGGCACTAAAAAGTCAGCCAGTGTTGAGCGCGCCTGACTACTCTAAGCCGTTCATTCTTCAGTGTGACGCCAGCGACCGGGGTATGGGTGTCGTGCTTTGTCAGAGGGGAGAGAACGACCAGGAACACCCTGTACTGTATGCCAGTAGAAAGCTTTCTGTTCGTGAGGAAGCATACAGTGCCTCAGAAAAGGAATGTGCCTGCGTTGTTTGGGCTGTGCAGAAGCTAGCTTGCTACATCGCCGGTTCTAGGTTCACAATAGAGACTGACCACTGTCCCCTCACATGGCTACAGTCCATGTCATCGAAAAACGGCCGTCTTTTGCGCTGGAGCTTAGCTCTTCAACAATACACCTTTGATATCCATTACAAGAAGGGTAAACTCAACAGCAACGCAGATGGTCTGAGTCGTTGTCCCTAGTACCCCGAGGGCTTCAAAACGATTTCTGCTTTCTAATCCTCGATTTGAGGCCCACTAGTTTTCTGTATATC
>WOVY01001028.1:0-100424 GCA_013436015.1 Rhipicephalus annulatus | reverse complement strand
GGGACGACGACGAGTGATTGCTTAGCAGATCGCAGTTTCAGTAGGTGCTCTCTTTTTTCAACCTAATTTTAAGTGAACTTCGCGATTATCACATCCGTGTCCGTCGGTGATGGACGTGGACCCCCACGGACGTCCGCCAGTTACGGCGGCGTCGGCGGTGGCCGCATCCAGGAAGCGTACGGGACTCTACAGCGACTACGACAGCGAGGGCACTCTTGGTTACTCAATGAGCAGCGAAGAGCCTTCTGACGACGACGATTTTAAGCTGGTGCTGAGCCGTAAAGCGAAGAGGCGGAACGTCAGAACATCTTCGTCATCGAGTACGTTGAATGACAGAGTGCCAAGGAGACCCGTGACAAACACTATCCTTTTTGTCCCTGAGGTACCGGACGGTAACATGAAGCGCCTCAACAGGCAATCTGTTTCGGTGATGCTGGAAGGACTTCGTGCCAAACGAGATCACAGAACATCAGAGTGAACACGCGTAAGAACGTATTGGCCATCGACGTTTTGCATGCTGCGGCACTTAATGTACTGCGCAACGTCAACGAGTTGGGGGGAATGAAAGTTCGCTCCTACATTCCTGTGAGCTCTAACGTCGTCCACTGGAGGTCATCTACGATGTGGGATACGCCATTCCCAGCTCCGGACTTCGATGTCTGGTAAAACCGGTAATGAAGCCAGCGTCATTGCAAAAGTTGTCCGTTTGGGAAACTCACGCTGCTTGAAGATCATGTTCAAGGGCGACACTCTTTCCTTCACACGTAAAGGTGGGCCATTTTCGGCATTCAGTGCGACCTTTCATACCGAAAGCCCTTACAGTGTTATAAGTGCATGAAGATGGGCCACGTGAGAAGCGTATGCGAAAATAGGACGGTGTGTCCTCGTTGCGCGGAAGCCCATTCTGTGGATGACTGCGAAGCAACTACCCTCAAATGCTCGAATTGTCATGGGTCACATGAAGCTTCGTCAAAAGAATGCCCCAAAATCCGAAGAGAAATAGCGGTATTGAAAACAAATGGTCAGAGACTATTCGTCGCATCGAGAGGCTGCCAGGACCGTCCGAAAGAGGCGTCACCGTCGCCGCAGTTCATCAAAGAACGCCGCAGACGCTACATCGAAAGCACCACTCCACCACCCTCTCTTCCACCGCCCTTGCCTCCCAGACCTAAGGCGGCCAGCGCGGTCAACAAAACAACGAGCTGCACAGTTGCAGATGAATCAGTTGGCCTTCATTGCCGAATCACAGCCACCTGCAAATCCCAAGCGCACATCGACAGTCACATCACTCCAGCCAGCCGCTGACAAGCTGCCTGAGGAGGACACAGAAGTCATCAGAATGTTCCGAACACTGCTGGATGCCATGCGAAAGCTGTGCAGCAGCCTGAAGTCTTCCACTCGCTCAGAGTGCACTACAAGTAACTGGATGCTCTAAGTCCAGTATTTGCAAGTCTCCAGTAGCAACCATGGCTCGACCAATTTTCTCCTTCCGCAACGAGGTCCGACAAGCGTCGATAATGCAGTGGAACGCGAGAGGCCTGAGATCCCGCATCTCTTCGTTCCGTCAGTATATATTCATGAATCGTATTCCTATGATAGTTATATGTGAACCAAACGTGCAACAACCTCCTAAACTATCAGGGTATGAATCTTTCGTTTCTTCAACGTGCGAGGAACGCAGCAAGGTGGTTGTTTACATTCGCACAGATTTCACTTATGTGCATCATGCAGTTCAACCGCATGATGACAATCAATATGTCTGCTTACGTGTTAAAAAGGAAAAAGTGTCATTCACACTCATTGGTGTCTACATATCACCATCCGGACGATTTGAAACAAGACCGACTACGAGACATACTGACAACAACTACGGGCCCGTGGGTTATAACTGGAGACTTCAACGCACATCACTTAATCTGGGGTAGTTCGACGATCAACGCTAAAGGAAGAAACCTCGTGTCATTCGCTTCCAAGCATGACCTATGTTTCTTAAATGATGGCAGTCCTACATACCTGCGGGGCCTTACGTACAGCAGTTGCCTCGATTTGACTCTGGTATCCAGAAACTTCCGGTCGCAAGTGCACTGGTTTTCAGACATCGAAACGCATGGGAGTGACCACATTCCAAACTTATATGCGAATAAGGGGTCTTACTAACTCCTTTCCTAAGACCACAATACGAAGAATTGATTGGTTCAAGTTTCCAGCGACTCATGGAAAATACATGCCGTGAGACCCTGACCAGAACTTGGAGGATGTCATCAAAGAGGCAATGAGGGAAGCTTCCTGTCTCCTCCCGTTCACCGGCAAGCGTTCAGATTTCGACGTTTGAACTGGAAAAACTGTGCGCGCCTTCGCCGAGGGCGGAAAGAAGCTACAGAGGCGGACGAAAGCAATATGCGACTTGAGGCTGGCACGACGCATACAGAAAAAAGTCCAACGACGTTTAGACAACTTGCACAGGAACGCTGGAAATCATTCTGCGAATCATTGGATCCCGAAAGCCGTTGTCCCGCATCTGGAGCACTATTCGTGCCTCGCGCTCGGCTCCCCAACAAAGACATCCTTTCATGGCTTTAGCCCTACATTCAGGCCACACCCAACTTGAAGTGGCAAATGAGTTTTGTACGCGAATCGCCGGTGTGTCCGCCTTGTCTGCTGGCACCATTAGGAGTGTTATCCCTGAACCCCCGCATCTACGAAATGGACAATCTTTTCACTATAGAAGAACTTGACGCATCTTTGGCGGCCTTCCCGACGATCATCTTCACCAGGACCCGATGGCATCACTCGACGCCGCTCTAGCCAACCTTCAACAGGAGGCAAGGGGACAGTTGTTAAGCTATTACAACCACTCATGGCTGGCGGCAGTTCCCCAGGATTGGAAGATAAGTAGACTTGTGCCACTACTCAAAGCAGGAAAGTCACCATTTGATTTGACATCATTTCGCCCTGTTGCCCTCGCCAAGTTGCGTAGGAAAAGTCATGGAAAGGATGATACTTACACGCCTAGAATGGTACCTTGAGCGGTACAACGTATACCCAAACTGCATGACGGGTTTTCGGCGAGGTAGATCATCTCTTGACAACGTGATTGATCTCACCCAACATTTATCCAGCAACAGAAGAGCCTCAAGCGCATACCACTGGCACTCTTCCTCGACGTCAAAGGGGCTTATGATAACGTAACACATAAAGCCATCCTAGACTCGTTGGAAGCTGTTGGAATCGGTGGTCGGATGTTCCAATGGATCCAGGGATTATTTGACAAGAAGGTCCTTTTTTGTACAAACCTCAGATGGACCTACCACCAATTACTATATCTCCCGTGGCGTCCCTCAGGGCGCCGTATTAAGTCCCACTTTATTTAACCTCGTGATGGTAGACTTCGTGAAATTTGCCAAGTACTATCTTCATATCCATATATGCTGACGATATTTGTCTATGGACTTCGGCTGTAACTCGTCTACAAGTACGTGCAAGAGTCCAGCAGGCTGCCACCTTGACATGCTCATATCTCCGCAAGCAAGGTCTTTCCGTCTCTACGGAGAAATGTGCATTGGTTGCGTTTACCCGCAGAGCTATGACACAATACCCCGTTACCATCAATGGACAAAATATTCCATACCAGAAGAACCATCGCTTCCTGGGTGTGATCATTGACCGGGACCTTTCGTGGAGTGCCCACTGCAATTACCTGAAGAGAAGGCTAACTTCCATTGTCCATATAATGCGGTTCCTCTGCGGAAAATCTTGGGGCGCATCTATAAGGTCAATGATGCAGCTATACAGAGCACTGTTTCTGGGATTTTTTGCGCTACAGCTTGCCGTTACTGGCAAGTACGTGCAAGACGAACATCCGCACTCTCGAAAGTCTACAAGGACAAGCACTACGCGTGTGCTTAGGATTGCCGCGATGCACCTCAACCTACGGGGCAATTATGATCGCAAGAGAGCATCCAATTCGAACATACATAACCACTGACAATTTGAGAGCCCACATAAGACACCTCTGCCGAGTTCCTGGTCACCATGTTGCAGTGTTTGCCACTTCAAAAGACCACACGCGATCTTTTCAAAGATTATTTCTGCCCATAGAGAATGCCTCCCTTTTGGCTTCACTCCCGCAACAAGACCAGCGTCACCCCCGTGGTGCCTACAAACAACCACAGGTGTGCCTCACTATTCCGGGAATAACGAACAAGAGCCATCATTCAACAGTGGTTCTACGACAGGTGACATTGTCGCTACTCAACGAAAAATACGGCCAGAGGACCCACATTTACACCGATGGATCGGTCTCGGCTGACAGCTCCACAGGTGCTGTTGTCATCCCGGCGTACCAGGTCACTATAAAGCTCAAACTGTCGCATAGGACAACATCCACAGCAGCGGAGCTTGCCGCCTTACGTGCTGCTATACTTTATATTGCGGAGGCCCGACCCTCAAAAATGGGCTGTGTTCTGTGACTCCAAGGCATCCCTTCAGAGCTTGAAATCAGCTTTACGACAGCGGGGAGCACCAACAACTAGTGAATGAAATAAGAGAAGTGATTCACGAAGTTTTATCGAAAGGACATGACTTGGTGTTCCAGTGGTTACCGGGACATTGTGGTATTGTCGGTAATGACCTTGCTGATAATGCTGCCCGATCCGCCCACGCGGACGCCCAGACAACCCCAATTCCATTGTCGAGAACCGACGCTGCAAGGGGCCTTCACTCGTTCGCTAACACCATGTCGGAACTTGGCTGAGTGACCCCAGTGGCAGGAACCGCCGCCTACACAAATTGGACCCATCGAGAAAGCTTCAAGTTCCATCGGACCTCTCCCGCCAGGATGCAACTTTACTGTGCCGCCTGTGGTTATGAGTAGCTTTACAAAGGCGTACTCCTTTCGCATAGGAATGGCGGATAGCTGCGATGTGAATCGTGCGACACTGACGAGACAATAGAACATCTACTGTGTTCATGTGAACGTTTTGCGAGCGAACGCAATTTGCTACGCGAAACGTTGGAGACACTAGACAGTAGACCTTTTTCCGAAGAGAAGATACTTGGCTCATGGCTCTACGCGTCGCTGGCCAGCAAAGCGACGCGGGCACTGCTAAGTTTTCTGAAGACGACCGGACTACGCGACCGCTTATAAGCGTGCAATGGACAAGGTCCCACCAACATACACGTTGCCCTTCACTTCTCTCTCTCTTCTCCTTTAATCCCCTCACCCCTTCCCCCAGTGCAGGGTAGCAAACCGGACGTGCGTCTGGTTGACCTCCCTGCCTTTCATTTCTTCCCCTTCCTCCTCCTCCTCCTTTAAGGGTCCAGTTAAGTACCAAGAAACGCCATCAAAAACGACAAATCTCGCTTTGGACGCCATGACAAGGCAAAACAATAATTTGTATCTGCGCTGGAATTGCAATGGCTCGTGTGTCGAAGCAGTGCACTGCTACAGGAGTAGGTCCTCCAACACCCTCAGTGCGGCCCACTTATAGATAAAAAAGTAGCATGGGAGCTATGCGTCTTGTTCTCGTATACCTTTGCATGGTGATTCAGTGGTCAAGGTGATTCGCAACCGCTGACCGTGTTCGAAAACACGATCCTGGGCTGTACGGCGTGTGTATTGCGATGGTGCCGATGGCACAGCCTCAAGCTCGAGTGTGCCACTTGCGTGGCCCGTAATATTGACGAGAGTATTCATCAACTGTACACACAGATTGAACGACAACTCGCGCACTATTCAGAACAACAACACGCAGTCACCATCTATCTCTCCCTTATAGCCTGGCTTTTGTTTAAACCCGAAACGCCCATTCCACACGAAAGAACCGTGTTGTTTTGGTATTTGACAGATGGCACACGTTCGTAAAACAATCGGCGAGAAACTGCGCGCGTTTTGTTCTGAGAGGGCTTTCATATCATATTGCAGAGGCAGGCACGAAATCCAACGGGCCGACGCAGTGGGGCAACGGAAAACGTTCCACTCGCGTTGGTCCCTGAGAGAAGGAATGCTGGCAGATACAACGCTTGATTAGGTTCGCGCAGCAATCTTTACCCGGCAACAGGCTTAGAAATAAAAGAAACGAAAAGAAAAGAAAGAGAGGAGAGACCCAACAAGGTGCCAACAGCTTTCGAAAGTAGATCGATTGACCGCGCTAGTTTGCCGGCCGAGAGCGTGGCAGCGTTTTTTATTCATTTCTAGCTGGGCAAATGACGACTAAGCTGCTTAAATTTTCTGCCGGAGGAATACAAGGGAATATATAAGACGCGTGTATAGACTGGAAGATGTGTCACGGCATACAGACTGCCACTGTGTCAATGTATACACGATAGCTGCACCCGTCAAAGCTGATCCTGTTCACGACGCAAATGTCTTATCAGTTAGATCGCTTTATGAGGACTACACTGAGGCTCACATGCAGCTGAACTGATCAAGTGAAATAACGTATGTGCCACGCGAAATGGACTTCAGATGCTACGACAACATTTGCGGGTGCGTTCCCAACGCATTAAGAAACATGCCTAATTACCTGTTATGCTTTCTTCTGTGTTCAATACCGACACTGTAAGGTCTTGGTCAGTACTGTGAATTTGTTTTCTTACTGTTCCAAAATGTCGTCATATTTGAAGAGGACGCAGCACTAGAATGGCGAATATTCATCTGTTTTTTTACAAAAAGGTGAAAATATCTTGCATGTGGCTATTTTGTCTATATGTGGTAAAAAACATTAGGCGTGTCTTTGACACAGTCAGCCACGTACGTAGCTTGTACGGGTTATACAGTCTAGGAATGAAGGGACGCCTACTTCATTGGATTCCTGATTTTCTGACTGGCCGAACTGTTTCCATGGCAACAAGCACTGGCAGAAGCACTAAACGAGGCCTGAAAGCAGGTGTATACCCCAAAGAAGTGCATTAAGCCCTATACTGTTCAACATAGTAATTAACCAACTGCCGACTCTCTTATCACAATTAGTACACATTCCAAAGTATGCAGTTGATATCTGCCTCTGCATGGTCGTCAGGGCATGAATACCGGGAAGTACAGGATCTGCTTAAAGAAGGCATAGACATAACAATGCGCTTTCTGACAGAATACGGCATGGATGTTTCAGCAGAGAAATCTGCGGCGTTACCTTTTACCAGAAGACGTCATGACCAGCTCAGCCTCTCGGTCAACCAGACTAAAATACCTGTTGTGCGCAAACATCATTTCCTTGGGCATAACATCGGACCACGTGTTAATCTGGGGATCTCAAATTTCCAACATCGAGGAGCGTGTCGACCAGACACTGAATGTTCTCCGATGTATTACAGGAACCAAATGGTGTGACACATCAGAAGCACTTCTGAAGGTTTATAGAGTTCTTGTTCGACAAGCCATCGCATATGCATTACCAGTGATGCAAAGTATGTCGCGGACATATGAGCGTAAACAAAACAACATCGTAGCCTGCAGTCTTCGTATTTGCCTGGGCTTACCACGCTCAACTCACAGTGGCCTCGTAATCGCAGAAGCAAGAGAACCACCAATTCAAGTTCTTCGCATTCAAGAACTCTGCCGCCACTTTCTCCGCTTATCGCAAAGGCATTATGCCCGTCCGCTTCGTGAAAAACTTATTCAAAGAAACGGGCGAATCGGTGACACCTTGCGAGCTTACGAGGCGGCACCTCTACAAGAACAATATTCGTTGCGTCCAGGTATCAATTTTACTTCTTGGCAGCTTACATCACCTCGAGTCACTTTGTACATCAAAGGGATAGAAAAAAAAAAAATCTTCGACACACTACCTTGAGGCCAAATTTTATCAACAACGCGCTGAACTTAGGGATCGCTTGAACCGATTTGACAGTCGACCATTTACAATTACAAAAATACTTAGAACGTGGCCGCATTCGGATAGTCAAAGACGCGCAGTGAGTGCCCTCCTCAATTTATTAATGAACACAAATCTAATGAACTGTCTTTTGTTTACATCAGACCTTGCCGCTATCTGTACGAATTGTATCTGCAATGTGATCCCGATATATTAACTGGACTATGACCATGCATAATGTGCTTATTCACGCATTATATTCCCTATAATGTATATAGTCTTGTGCATATTGCCTTGATTAGTTTTTCTTATCTTATTCTTATTTTGCTTTTTGTGTGTTTATATTGTACATTATTGTTATGATGTTGGAATAGCCGGCTCCAACGTAGCCTACCTTCCCATGTTCCACCAAATATTAATAAAAAAATAAAAATTGTAGTTTAATGTATATATGAAAGGTTAAAGACACCACACAAGCACATACTTCAGAAGCACGCAAGACAACTGCCACGCGCTGGTCTAGGAATTATGGTACTCTACTGCTTACCCGTAAGTTATGGGATCGAATCCCGGCAGCGGCGGCTTCATTCTCAGTGGAGGTGAAAATGATGCAGGCTAGTGTGCTCAGATTTGAGTTCACGTTAACGAACCCCCAGGTGATCTGAATTTCCGGAGCCTTCACTACAGCGTCTCTCATAATCACATCGTGGTTTTAGGGCGTAAAACACCAACAGCTATTATTGAGCACACAAAATATTTTATTCACGACGTGTGGTAGCATCAGGGGCGGCACCGCCGCCACTATTGCAGTGAATTCAACGTAAATGCAAATATTATTCAAACGCAGCCACCGTATGTATCACACATAGATACACAACACGTTTGCACTTGAACATATATGCAATTTAATATGCGCTTCCAACGTTCAAAATGCACACTGAACCCACATAAATTTCAATGTATCTGATACCCAAAAAGAGCAATGTACGTTTGCACTCGCTGGAATTCTATGCGCATATTAAACGCGAGATAGCGTTCATGTGTTTTGGTGGCGAGGACAAGCATGCATGCTGGCATAGACGCACTTGTTCTATTTCTTTTCTTTTTCTCCTTTTTAAACTACTTTTCTTTGATGCAACATAAAATAACAGGCTCACGCTCATTAAAAAGGCTCGAAAATGTAAGGCATACCGCAAACTGTTCGCCACACGTTGTGCACATTGCTCAAGGGCAAGATTGAAATAAACAGGGAAAAAGAGCGTAGGCCGATGTAGGACAGCGCGCTCAGAGCGGCGTAATCGGCCCACCACGCAATCTGCGTGGACTCACAACGCTATGAGCCCGCGGAGGTGGCCATCGATAGAAAAAGCACAGCGGGTGTACACGGCGCATAAAACAAACCACACGCCGAGCGGATCGAGCGTGATACGGGGCGGTCGGGTGTTTATGAGAGACCGAGCGAACGCCTGTTTCCTTTTCGTGACGCGTGCATGCGAAACATTTATGCATAGTCTGGAATCAGATGGCCATTTTCTTCTTTTTAATATGTTCTCTTCATTGTTTGTGCGTTTGTGTAATTTTGTATGCAAATAATATAATAATAATAATAATAATAATAATAATAATAATAATAATAATAATAATAATAATAATAATAATAATAATAATAATAATAATAATAATATGTAAGAAATATAATACATTATTATTATTATTATTATTATTATTATTATTATTATTATTATTATTATTATTATTATTATTATTATTATTATTATTATTATTATTATTATTATTATTATTATTATTGTTGTTGTTAATGTTGTTGTTATTGTTTATTGTTGTTAATGTTATTGTTGTTGTTGTTGTTGTAAGCTGAAGACGTCATGGTGCCTAGTTGTGGCACTTGATTGCTGACCATAATGTGGTGAGATTGAACCCTGGTCGCGGCGAATCCATTTTGATGGAGGGGAGATGAAATACTAGAGGTGATGTGCCAGGCTTGCCACTGGCTATATTGGAAATGGAACCATAAATAACGCCAGAACATAGCCGTTGTAGCCATGCCATTTAAGTTCATCGCCAAGTACTTAACCGAATAGAGCGAAATCGACTTCATATTGGGCGGATTTATTATTATCACATAATATGTATGACTTCAAACATGCCAAAACATGAAAATGGTTAAAAGATTTTCCCAGTTGCTTAGTCTACGAGCCAAAAGGGAAAGAAACACAACATATTTATTATTGTCTGTTTATTTACCCTCAAGGTACACGGCATTAGAGAGGATACCACATAAAAAACAAAAAGACAAGATGCTACTACAGAATAAAGTGAGTAAGGAGGAGCAATGAGTACTCCTTAAACTCACTTTAGTACTAGTGCGATGGCTGTTACTGCCTCGCGAAAATGCTGATTATCCTCGCGTCGGTAACGAAGTAGTTTCTACTTCTTTGCGGTGCCCAGTAGAGAAGCTGGGTTTTACAAAACGAAATAGCCTCTTGATAGCAATAACCAAAGCATAGGTCATATAATGTCGTGGTAAAATAAATTTGTTGTGATATTATTCTACGAAATAAGTTCGGGTGGCTGCGCTGTTTCGAGACGGAGGGGATAGGCTGCATATCGTGTCTCTTAGACTAGTGGTGCACTTGTAGTAAGAAAAAGATGCTACTTCCTTGCTGCAGACATTACATGACATATGGACGTATAAATATTCATAAGTGACGAGGTAGCGCGACACTATTCAAGATGTAAATCGATAGGTTAGTGTTTAGAGCGACGCCAGTAGTTCGTAAAACCACATTTTTCGCGAGGTGGCAGAGCAACCAAATAGGAGTGGTTAGAATAAATTCAGCGCAATTGAGGTAGTTTATGCAGTATAAAGTTCTTGCCAGATACAGATCAATTTCGGAACAGTCAAGCAAATAAGCCAGCGGGAAAATGAAACTTCCAAACATTTTTTTTTCTTCAAGCTGTAAACCATAGTTGATTAGTAGACTTACCATAGCTTCAGAGCAATTTCACTTTGGTGCAGAAGAGGGACAGCACTTGCAGAAAAGGGGAGACAGTCCTCCTGAGCCTGCGGAAGTAGAGAGGATGCAAGACCTCGAAGAGCAAGACGCACGAGACTGACGCAATGGCCGCCTCGCGATGACAGCTCGTCCTGTCTGCGTGGAGGAAGCCTAATCGTCTCTGCAGGCATATTGAATAATAGATTGATTTGTGGTGTTTAACGTTCCAAAACCACCATATGATTATGAGAGACGCCGTAGTGGAGGGCTCCGGAAATTTCAACCACCTGGGGTACTTTAACGTGAGGCGTATTGAATAAAGTTTTTTCTTTCTTTCTCTCTGGTGCATTTTCTTTGTCAAGTTCGCATTAGAGCACGGCATGTGTTAGCAGAATAGAGGGTGACGTCTGAATATATAGCAGCTGAATGAGCTGTGCGCCAGCCACGTATTTGCCAAAATGCGAGCAACTTCGTCACTTAATCTTCGAAGGAGCTGTGCTGTGTGGGGGTTCCTCGATGCTCATAATTCTGCTACTGAGGCGAGATATGCGTACGCATCGACCAACGCGACAGGAAAGGGAGAAGACAACGGTTTGTACTCTAGGCTTGGATATTCTTTTACATTCAAACAATATGAAAGTTGGCTACTAAATGCGTGAAAACACAAGGTAAATGCCGCCAATTTGTAACCAAGTAGCCAACCTGAGAATTTTGGTGCCGGACAGGGTTGTACAGTAGCTATCTTGGCGCAAAGTAGCCAAAAACGGCAACTATACTCAGATTTAGGCGTACGTTTAAGGAACTTACGATGCTCGAAATATTTCTCTTTCAACCCCCTATTCCCTAACCCCAGAGTAGGGTAGCATACCGGATACTAGCATCTGGTTAACCTCCCTGCCTTCCTCTTTTCTCGTTTCTCTCTCTCTCTCTCGGCACCGCTAATACGAGCCTCCCGGAATCATATCGTGGTCGTCGGACGCAAAACCTCGACAGTTATTATAGTGTATAAAAGTCGAGCCGACTCATCAACCTGCAGTGTGGAACTTGTCCAACCAAGAACCTATATAATAACGCGCTCGGCAGTACTTGATTTTGGTTCAAGCTCTGCCGAACTTGCTTGAACACCTTGTGAGACTCGAATACTTCAGGCTTTCAAACATTCATTCTGAATGCAGGGTGACGTCTGACGAATGGGAGCCGTGTCTTTGTTAGTGTGCGTCTAAACAAATTAGGACGACTGCTGAAAAAGATAGAGCGATGAAGAGGAAGGCCGGTAGGTTAACCATATATTGGCATCCGGTTTGCTACCTATAGAAATAGGAAAGTAACACGCTGTGTATGTCACCTAAATCGGTGAGGAGATCAAAGAAATGGGAGAGAGGGGAAACGCAGGGTTGTTAACCATACGCTACCCTGCAATTGGCGAAGGAATGGAGGAGCTTGAAAGGTAAAGGTAGAGAGAAGAAGAGAGAGAGAAGGGGGGGGGGGCTGCACATACACACAAAGCCACACACCTTGATACTGCCGCAGGGGCAGTTCTTGAAGGTACACGAGAAGAAGCCATACTACTTTTGCAGTCCGATGCTGCCAGTAATTTTCGACGGCTTGAGCGGGAAATCACGCTTTCACTATGGTGCCCAGCAAGCAACCAGACAATTCAGACGAATCGTCAACACCATCGGTCCTCTTTGATCGTTCTCCGCATGCCCACTGGGCTCGACCGAAGAGAAGCCACCCTTCTTCATCGCTTATGGCTAGGGGTGGTATTTACAAAATCTTATTCATTTATCATTGGAATGCCCGACAACGCTCTCTGCCTGTCATTGCGAAGAGACGCTACACAACATCCTGTGCGACTGTTCGATGTATGACATCCAGAGACAGTCACTGGCGTCCGTTATTGCGCGCATCGACAACAGCCAAATGTCTGTGGACACCTTTCTTTCAAGTGCCAGGGAGAATATATTGCAACAAAAGGCGACAAAAGCACTGTTGAAATTCCTACGCGACGCGGACTTGAACAAGCTGCTGTAACAGCAATGTCACACACCACGAAAGAGAAGACTAGACAATGAGTGAGTGTGTGCGCGTGTGCTGCCTAATGTGCTGTGTTTCTCTCTCTTAACTCTCTCCTCTCTATCTTTCCTCTCTCTCATCCCCTGCCCATGCGCAGGGTAGCAAGCCGGCTGCCTATAGCCTGGTTAACCATTCTGCCGTTCTTTTCCTCCCATTTTTCTTCCTTCCTTTCCTCGAAGTCAGAGTATACTGTTTTTTTTTTGTCTATCCCCGTCGGTGCAGGCCTGTCACAGGGTACAGACTGAATCGCACTTGACCAGAGTGGTGTAGTGAGTGGCGATGGACGCTGTTGTCGGTAGATGCTACCTCACGTTAGCTACAAGCATGTGTTTATTGCTTTAATTACAGCACAAGGACTAAGTATGCAGTAAGGTTATGTTAGATATCAAAATGCCGTTGGTCTTTGCATATTTCTGCCCAAAACGGGCGCTAAAGTGGCCTGTTAGTATATAGCATATAAGGTCTCTTCTACACGAATGTGATTTCCTCTGTAGGTGGCCGGAGGACAACACTCTCGAGCGGACGGAGACCGGCTGAGCAGGCAGGCGCAGCACCATGGCTTTCGACACGGCGCTTCTAAACAGCAATCTGGCACGCGTTACATATTAGTTCTACCTACTCGAAGGGCCATCGCGGCGTCTACAGTTTCCCGAAACGTGTACGGCACCAGCGGAGATACTGAGACCACGCATAGCAAGCTTTCGCGTTGAAGATGCAGTCTTGGAAGCGAGCGGTTCCTTGAAGAGGAGCTCGCGTGGAGGGCCTGTCCGCGTCTGATTCCCAATACGAAGCGCTTCTTGTATCCTAAACGTTGCTGACATTGCGTCGAAGCTACGCACGTGCCAGAAAGAACTTTCTGGGCCAGTAGAAGATAAACGAGGAAGATTCACTTCGGCTTGCTTCTCCAGATTGCCATCGGGTGCGTCAGGCACCGGCCGCCCACCATGCGGCCAGTTGGGTGATAACTCTTTGTGTTTTTTTAGCTATGCCACTAATGCTATAACTACGCCACTTTATGCTATATGCTATCTTAGTGCGAGTGTTAGTGAACCTGTTTCGAGCTTGCCTTGGTTGAACCAGAATGCGACTGTTGAGTGCAATTTTATCCTACCCACAGAAAACAAAGTAAGCGAGACGTTAACGCCATAAGTGCATGGACGACTTCTATTTCCCGAAACCATTCGCCTTTCTTTCCTTTCTTTACTTTTTTTGCCCGCAGTGGTGACATTAGTGGGTATACGGCTAAAAGAGACTATGCGGAGTATTTCGCGCACGCGGAAATTTGACACAGCTAGTGACTTCATGCAAGGAACCAAATGCTATCGCTGAAAGAGGCTGTCCGTGGAGGGTGAACGGAAGCTCGGAGATATGAAATAATTTTCCCCTCACGATCGATGGCCTCTCAAACGAAAAACCCACACGACTTCCTTGTCGAAGCTTTGCGATTTCCACGAGAGTGAACCCGGCCATTTATTTTGCTGAGCAGAGAGCTTTACTTTCTTTCTTTCTTTCTTTCTTTCTTTCTTTCTTTCTTTCTTTCTTTCTTTCTTTCTTTCTTTCCTTCTTTCTCTCTTTCTTTCTTTCTTTCCTTCTTTCGGAAGAAAGTGGTCTCGCCACTTCCGAAGCTAAAAACTCAGAAAGAAAGCGCACGTATTGAGTTCTGTTCTTATGAGGAGATTACGGGTATCGATCGCTTCATACATGCCCGGCGACGGTGACTTCAAGGAATTCGGTCGGAAAAAATTCTGCTACGGAAGTGTCAATTCGATGGCGTTCTGTCCTATGCGCTGGCGGCACGTTTTCGCCTACGCCGCGACGATGGCGAACATCTACCAGCTACGGTTTTGTCTTCTCAAAAGTAATTTTGTTTTGTTCTGCCATTGAATACTTGCTTCTCCAAGTTGTCCGCATCGTGTTATCTCTTCGGTCAGTTTGTCGCTACGCCAATATTCGCGTAGTGCTCAAACTACCTTCACCCGAGGCTAAAGATTTAGCGAATGCCACGGTATATCGTGCCTGTTCTCTGTTAGAAGCAGGCTCCACCTTCGCTTCGGGCAACACTGCAAAACAAGGGGCAATTGCAACATATACGCCGCGCCAACAGCGAAAAGCAATGCGGACACAACAGGGGGTCTAACAGAGAGCGCATATAACAAAAAAAATGCAATGTCTAGAAAACAGCTCTACATCTGCGCCCGCGCGGGCACTTACGCAGACCGTCGCCCCAATGCCGATGAAGGGCGCCATTCCTCCTTAGCGTCTGCGCACTGGTGAACCAAGCAGACTGAATATACAAAAACAAGTACAGGTGTGTTGGCAATAAGTCAAGACCAACCCCTCACGAAGTAGCAATAACGCTCATGCAAGGCGCACACAAACAAAATAAATAACAATAACAATAGATACGAAAAGCTAAATTTGCCGTTCTGTCTCTGAAGCTAGGATTTCTGTGCCGTGCAACGGGCTCAGCAAGGCAGAGTAATTTGATGTGGGCGCTGTTATCATTAATGCAACTTTCTTCCAGCTGCTACCCTGAGCATTTTGCCTAACTATCTTGATGTAATATGCCCGACGTAAACATTTACAACATTTACCACTTGACAGATACGAGTACCGAAGGAGTCAGAGGGCGATAATCTAACTATTCTGCGCCAGTATTCATTACTGAAACCATGAGGGTGTGCACGGAAGGTTACGACATTGTACTAAATCAACTAATATTCTATCACGAACGGGATAACTTCTGTTCACTCGTCTGAATGCGCCATTACACTAATATTCCCGCTACGCAATCGGCCTGTAATTTCGATACTGTGATGAGTGATCTGAACTTAGCACGTGAGCTATTAAAGTATAGAGTTGTTATTCTGCAGGCTCAGCCTGTGTCACAGACAGATAATTGTCATCCTCATAGACGGGCGCGCAATCTATTCGCATTTTTCCTCATATTCAAGCCATCCATCTTTTTGTGCCTCGCTCCCAGAACAGGTGTGCCTATTCGTCCATATAGGGTGTGCGTGGGCAACGGGTACAGAGGAAAAGAAATAAAGGAAGATGTAGAAAAAAACAGCAGAAATAGACTAAAATTCTTGAAGAATCATGATTCGCACCCACGTACCCAAAATCAAAAGGCGTGCGTCGTAACTACTCGGCTATCTATCTAGGCACCATAGCAGAGTGTAGCATAGCCTAGCTTGTAAGGTATATTATAGCAAGGGAAAGAGAAGGAGGACGAAGGGTGAGGTGGATAGATGCGAGGGAAGCATTAGAAAGTATAGCATAGCATAGAAATAAACAGGGATGGAGAAAAAAATGAAAGAAAGGAAAAAATGAGAAGAAATGAAGAATTAAACAAAGAGAAATAAATATATACAGAGCACAGGGAGAAATCAAAACGAAACGAAAAAGAGAGAATGAGAGAAAAGGAGTAAAAACAGAGAAAGGAGCAGGGAAAAACACAGACAAAAAGAATGAAGAGAGCAAGTATAGCCATGTATCGAATAATATGGGAAAGAGGTAAGAAAGTTAAATGAGGGTGGGGAGGAAGCTGAAAGGGAGGAAAGAAAAAATGCAGGGGAGTCAAATATAGCATAGAAAAGGGAAGAAGCAAATACAGAGATAAAAATGGAGGAAAGGCAAATTGAGAAAGAAAAAGAGAAAATGAGAATCACAGAAAGCGAGAGAGAAAAATATATCGGCAGATCCCACGCACCTGGGAATCGACGTTATACGAAGCATGAGGAGGGAAGGTGACCGTGTTGCAATTTTTTTTCTGAGTGACACGCCATAAAATGACGCTAAATAAAAAAATGTTTTACGCACAGACATATCTGGAAGAGTTGCAGATGTTTATATAACCAGTTGTTTGCACTTGCGCAATGACGTCAAATAGAAAATGCGTATTAGCAACACTAGAAGCTGATATGAAGCGCTGATGCTCGAGAGAATACTGGTCCTGGACACTGCAACAAAAATCAACTTCAGCGCAGGGCAACTAACCAGAACTGACGTTAACCCGACGTGACGGCTGTGTCAAAGGAGTACATGTAATGTTTATAAAATTGAATAGGCAGCACTGCAACCACTATTGACGTTTCACGAAGATTACTGTCTTTTTGAAAAGTATGTGGCGTAGCTCTGTGGTAGAATGCTACGAGACACGAAGTGTCAGATAGGAAGTGTCAATAACCTGTCGCACATACGCGCATACCCACGGCACATACTCACCCATCGGCTTGTGCCACTGTCTGGCGGGACGTGTTTGACGACGTACGCGACGGGATTGCGACATTATTCGTGTCTCTACCATCGCTTCATATTCGTCAAGCTATCTTACCTTCTCATGCTAATTTTGGTTGACGCGAAGTTAAGGGGGTGGCCACGAGAGCACCCAAACGTAAGCGGCTAGATAGATGATAGATAGATACGCTGAAAGTCGCTGAAGTTCCCTAAGGAATGATTTACATTTTTTAAATAGAGAGAGAGAGAGGCGGAATTAGATAACGATAACAACTGTTGGTCTTTGAACGTCCCAAAAACACCGTATGATTATGAGAGACGCCGTAGTGGAGGGCAATGAAACTTTCAACGCCGTGAGCTTCCTTGAAGCATACGGGCCACAAACAGTCTCGACTCCATTGAAAATGCGGCCGCCACGCCCGGGATTCCATTCCGCGACCTGGCAGTCAGAAGCCGAGTGTTATAGCCTCTAGACCACTGTGGCTGGTGGAAGAGCAGGAGATAGAAAGAAAGAATAAACGAGAAGTATACAGAAAGCAAGGATAGAAAGAGAAAGTAATTGAGAAAGAGGGAGAAAGATAAATAGAGAGAGGGAAATAGATTGGTACAAATAAACATGGGCAAAAAAAAAAGACGGAGAAAGGAAGCATAGCCACGTAAATTATAGTTTAGCAAGGTGTGCGAAAAAGAGTTGAGAGGGTAAAAATCTAGCCAAGCCAGAGAGAGAAAGAGAGATGGAGAGGAAAGGCAGGGAGATTAACCAAGCTTGACTCGGTTGGCTGCCCAACCAAGACAAGCCAGGATCAGCTCAATGTGCACCAACTCCGCTGTGGTTCCAGCGTTGTGCGACTTTATGACAGCTGCGCAATTTTTTTTTCTAGAAGTAAACTATGCAACTACATACGATGTCAGATAATTGCTGACTGAGTTGTTCGAAACTGTTTACCTATCGAAACTGAGTTCATTCCAAAGATGCGTGACGAATAACTTAGAAAACTGGCCATACGTCGTCAGGTTTCCGGCGTGGTGAAACTTCGAAGAAGTGTTTACGTCACTACAGCATGAAGGAAGAATATTATCGAATACCTTGAAGGGCGTGTTTCAAAGTTTTATTTGGTGAAATATATCGTGTATTTTTTTTTCGTTTGCTTAGGAGTAGCCGGCGTTCTGTGTCCTTCGTTTAAATATTGAAAGTCAAGGGCATGCCCGGAAATTTTTTTCAGATCGGGGGGGGGGGGGGCGTGGGGGGTTGCGTGCGTGCGCACGTTTGTATATATATATGCTAGCAAAATTGAAAATTTGGGGCAAGGGGGGGCTACGCTCTTGTTAGGATCACAGCGTTGCTCACCATAGGAAACAGCCGTTTCCCACTTCCGCGTAACTAATGTTGTAAGTTATTGTTATTGAGCTAGTTATTGTTGCATTTACTTGTAATTAGGTTGCGCGCACATGTCATGACCAGTAGACACGATTGCAGTTCACCTGTGTTCCGGCCCTTCTATTGTCAAATTTAGATAATATGCACTTTACATATTTTTTTCTTGCTCCTCTTTCGGATTGACCAAGAGGGTACATATGTCTTGTGAAATCATTGCAGGCAAAGCGTTCAAAGTGACAATGATTTGGTCCGTTCGTCAATTTCTTCCCCGCTCCACACGGCATCTTTCCGCGACCAATTAATAGTGTGTTAAGCTCTACTTAGCACACTTAATCTACCGACCACATTTGAATCTGTTTTTTTTAACAAAAGGGCCTTCGTAATAAGGTATATCACGTCTACATGTTCATTTAAACGATTAGTAAAGGAACACTACGAAGAAAACCTTGCTCTATCCAACGCTCACCCTAAACAAGCAGCGGGAACACCCACGAGAGGAAAAAATAAACACACAAAAATGATTAAATCAACAATTCCATTCTACAAGCTTCTATCAATTGCAAACCATAAAGCGTACCAGAAAGGTTACGTTTAAAACCACGCATTCTTGCAAACGTGCCCGAGATCTAATGACTATTTACGTTCTCTTTCCATTATCCATCTTCTCAGCTGTCATGTACCTACTCACCGAAAATAAACAAGCGTTCAATTATACCGCTTCTAGCACCTTGTGAAAATTTTCAACAAGAAAACACGAATAGTTAGGCACTGCATAATACCAGCAACAACTCCAACCGAAAAGCAGTTCGCGCAACTCTGAAGAGAACTGCCAGCACCATTTCGGGCTCATGGGTTGTTGTTTTGTTTTTTTCTGGTATGGCAACAGAAAATAATTGAGGAGAAAAGGTTGAATGCCGCAATCTTGGAGCATGCCATGGCTTTTCGAAACTCACTGCAAGCGGATCACTTTCACATCGAGGAGTTTCTGAATGCGGCCGCAAGCCAGACAAGACGAAGTTCATCCGTCACAATCATCTGCTAGCGCAGCGATTTTGAAGAACCTTGAGAAATATTATTGCTCAGCAAGCGGCTGACAGCATCAAGTTTCGAGCTTCTTCTCTTTCCCTTCCTTCCGCATTCAGCGTGGGCGCAAGGATGACCTGTCCGCTGGAACTGAGGCACGTGTATGCACTTCTTGCGTGGGCCTTCGTTCTCGTTTTGCCTGCTTCAATTTTATTAGTGTTGTTGTTAACTTGCCGGTGTATGACAAATTTTCACGACGCCCCTACAGTGGTTGACGTTCCTCCACATATTTTCAGAAGTATTCGCCTTTGACGGTCTCAATGCTAACTATGACAAGGCTGCTATAAGGAGGAAACGACGAGTGGCCTTCGCGAGGGTTGAAGACCAAACGCCAACAAACCAGATGTCAGGTGTCAAAGAGGAGCCGCTGTGTTCAGATGCAACGGACCTATACGTGGTAACCCGGTCCTTGTTATGCAAGGGGAAGCAGCCCGCCGACTACCGCTGCTCGAAGGTCAGGAAAAAGTGTCGCGATCCTCCGCCATTCCACGTTCGCCTCTTGCGGAGCTACTGTGTCGAGAATACATCGCGCCTTCTTGTCATAGAGCGTGAAGAGCGTTCGTACGTCTACCGTTACGGTAATGCCGTGAGAGCTCTGCAAGACACCGAACGTGTAATGAAGATCACAGAAAGCGAGACAAGATGCAAAGGAAAAGTAGGGAGGTCAACAAGATGCGCGCCCAATTTGCTACCCTACAAAGCGAGATAGGAAATAAAAAGAAGGAAACTGGAGAGCAAGAGGAGAGAGAGAGAGAGAAAGAAACAACTTTATTTATCCCATCTCAAGGGAAAGGGGCTACGAGAAGGTGAGGAATCCTACTCGCAGTAGGCCTCTTCCACCACCTCAGCCCACCTCAGGATAGCCTCCTGAAGGTCGGGGTTGTAGCTGCGCATGGGAGCCTCCCACAGCTACTGACTATACTTATTAGTTTACGAACACTCGAGGGAGGGAAGTGATTTCGACATTGACACATAATGTGATTCAGGTCCACCTTTATGGCCGTACAAAGCTTGCAGTCCGATTTAGGGTGAATTCCCGGATAAATTTTATGGCATAAGGTACGGGAGAGAAAAGTTTGGGGTTGTAGTTTACGCCAGAGGACCTCAAGCTTGTGGGAGAACTGACGCTGTGAACGCGGTAGTGCTCGGCTACCAAGGCGGTAGTGCCCGCAAATGCCGCTATATGTAAGTTATCTTTCTTTAGGCGCACATGCAGTAGGTAAATTGTTGGTTCCTGAAACGTCTCCAAGTCTAGCTTGCACTCGGATCGTGAAAGCTCGAGCACTTGTTTGAGCCGCTTCAGTGCCAATTAAGCCTGAGGGAGCAGGTGTCCAGATTAACGCAACGAGTTTGGATGGCCGATTACGGGAGAGAATGGCTAGGACTGTCCTACAAACCCCACCCGCTCCGAAGTTGTATATGGCAGTTTTGGAAGGCACGACGAGTGCTGTTTCAAACGCGAAGAGTTATCCCCCGCGGATGGTCTGGTGCATTATGGTACCCGACTGCTGATACACAGGCCATGCGATCTAAACTCGGTGGTGGCGGCGGCTGCATTTCCATATATGGCGAAATGGCCGGCGTGCTTACACTTGGGAACACGTTAAAGAATCCCAAGGGGTCAAACTTTCCAGAATATTCAACTATACATCATCTCTCATATTATATGGTTCGGAACCGTAAATGCCTGGCAATTATAGTTAGCGTCAGAGTAATCTGAGGCTATAGCGTCGCATACACTGATTTTCTTCTCGTCTAAATCGGCTTCACCTCTGCTGCGTGCCCAGCAATTAGCGTAGACGATAAATGAAAAGATCTGTATTGTTATATGGGTATGAGGTTGGGTAGCCGTCACATTGAAATTGCACGTAAGGTCCGCGACAATAGTAAAGCTAGTAGTATGTACAATCGACCACAAAAATTTGCAGATCACACGAGCGCATCGCCGAAAGCCTATTCGTGACACTTCCGCTACGTCAGCGGTGGTCGACAGCACCGCAGCGCCTTGAAAGCATCCCTCCCCTAGTTGATGGCCTGTCTATTTTCTGACTGGGTACAAATATTTTTCCCCTTTCCCTTTTTTAACGCGACGCGCTTTTTTGCACCTGCGTCCACGAGCTTATGCCTGGAAAGCAGTCTTTGAGCATAACTGTTATCAGTCGCAACCTTTATCACAAAGTGACACCTATACTAAACGCCATTTGAGGAAAGTCGTGATAGTTTCGATCCTCCTATGAAAACAGCAATGTGATGGTCCTACTGCAAATAAGCGCTTCGCGTGAAAACCGTGAACTAACAATGCGCTACGCGGCAGTAGAAAACTGAAAGGCCCGCGAATAAGAAGACGACCTGTTTCTGGGCCAGAACTGTGGTCGACGGTAGATGGTGCCCCACAGGTGGCGCGGACAGGCAATTTGGCACGCGCTCGCGTGGTCCACAAACTTTTGTGGTCGACTGCACGTACAAACCTATAGGCAGCTAAGTTGATGGTTGTTTCAAAATTGTTTGCTTGGCCATTTGCCAAAACCTATAGTATAGGTTTACGAACAGAAAACCAGCATGAACGAAAACAAATTTGTTAAGGCAAAGCATTTGTCCAGTCAATTAGTTTTCGTTCCCGCTGGTTTCTCACTCACACCTTCACAATACAATGATTTGTCATCTACAACAGCCGGCCCGGTGTCGACCAGAGGATACAACTCGGAAAGAGTATCTGGTAGTAAGTATGTTAAGCCATCGGTGGTCCGGCATGTACGGGCATGCACTGGCCAATGTCCATTGCGAATAAATAGAACGAAATGAAGAGATAACGCGAAGTTGCTATGTGCATGGCTTGACAAGTTGAGGTGCTGTTCGACGCTGGGCAAATACGTCGGCGAGCTGATGGAAATAGGGTACGTGAGCGAGGACACCACGTGAAGCGAGAACGACTGGTCCGCCTCGGGTGACCTTGCGTCGGCAGTCGCTATCAGTCCACAACAAGCGCCATGGCCGGCAAAACCGCTTGTATACGACACGTAGCTTTCGGCATCTATTAGACTCCTCTCACAATGATAATGCTTAAAAAGTCGTTAATCTGAACAATGTCACTGAACTAAAACACCATGAAAGTGGGAGCCTGTACGCCGCGAGTTTTTTACCACTTCACTTAAGGCGGCCATGTCAGCAACGCGCATTCATATCCCTTCTATTCCTTTGTTTAGTTTTACCTGCAGACACAAATGTGAATAGATAATATTACCACAACAAATGCTACCAACGTGTGATGGCAATGTGAAACTTCTATTGGCCCTAGAGCTCGTCTATGGTTTCTGACAAGTATCCACTGGCATATTCTCAACACACGAGGAAACTGAATATACATAAACAGTGTCCAATAAGGGTAGTAAGACCACAGACAAAAAAAATGAATTAATTTAAATTGCTTTTCTGGGAATGTTTTCTTAAATACACATCTTAATCATTTCCGGAAACGTGCTCTTTGACCTAGAGAAATAATTACAAGTTCTTTAAAGCACCCACTGTCCAATCCAATTACAGGCTAGAAATAGTAGTGGCTTACATTAACTCTCATAGGCATTCCTGAAAATAAATATTGAACACACAACTAAAAACTTCTTGTTGGGTGCCTTCAGCCTTGAGTTTTCCGTGTCGGAGTGGGTGTACCCTGGCTAACGTGAAGAAGCCCATTTACATGCCATATTCTCTTGTTAGAATGAGCGCAGTTTATGACTCCTATTTACGGCACGCTAACGGAAGACGTTAGCATATTCGCTTGCCACAACCACTGTGAGTACTTTCAAAGCTTGATTACCCGGTACGGTTTGCGTGCTACTGATTCGCTTCCTATCTGTCAGAGCTATTTGTACGTGCACATTAAGCGAATATCGGTCTATGCTTACAGATAACCGATCAGCTAAGACGTACCTAAAGACGTCAGCGTCGAGGCAACGGGCGTTCATCTGCGCACACAACTTGTATGACGCTCACCCTTTGGGAAGGAGGAGTGTGGCATTGGTAACATTACTTGGAGAACGTCATCTCTTTATACAGTGTCGGCTGGTCGTACACTGCGAGGCCGACCATTAGCGGTTGGTCTTTGTAGGCAAATGAAGTCAGATGTGTATAACAGCGGTTAATGGCAGTTGAGCCCGGTTGCGTTCCAAACACGTTTACGCCGAGACCGGTAATAGGATCGTTAGCGTGCATGACGGGAAAATTTGAATAACCGTGCTGCATCGGAAGTTTGTAAGCAGCTGCTAAGGTAAGCACGGTCGCGCGCTAAAATCAGTAACTATAGGAGTTTCCTGTTCTGTGGTGCTGCGGTAGTTATGCACTATCTAGCACATCATCTATTTCCTAAACATCTTCCATGGTTGCTCGTTCAATGAATGAGTACGTGCGAGTGCCAATTTGACACTGTTATAAAACAAGCAATCGTGCGAGGAGATCACTGTTTGCATCTGCCCCCCCTGTCCCTTTTTTTTGTATGCATCCAATCTCGCTTTTATATACAGCTGGTGGTTATGGCAGTAGCACACTGAAGAGACCAGGGTATAATATTTATCATAATCTACATGTTGTATGAGTCAAGAGGTAGTAACATACAATTACCTCACTGCTCCACTTAGCTGTTGCATCTACGGTGTTATTTGGCGCTTGTAACACGAAGAACTCTAACGCGCTTTGAGTTTGAGTTCGCTAAATTTTTCAACGCTTTACGCCTAAACCTTTGCCACTTCCTTGAGGTTTTAGTACGTGCAATTTAAGTAAACAAACAAGCAAATAAATAAAACGCTCGTTATGAACAACAATCTAGTTGCCATCTTCAACCTGAACTCGTAGTTACACTTTCTTTCAAATTGTCCTGCAAAAATGAAAGTGCGAATTCCCGGCGGAAGGTGAACAGACCATTCTCATACAACAATCACCAGTGCTTGTTAGCTGCTCGTCGATCCAGCCTGCGTCCGGGCCATGCGCGGTGGCGATGAGAGAAAGCGGCTGGTTGTTGCACACTGTTACAAAAGGCGGCGCAGTAGGTCACCCCAAGTGCCCCAGCGCCAATGACTCTGGTTTCGATAACGAGCGCCGAGGCGCCACACGTACACGAAAACACAATGCGTCGATGGCGGGTTGTTGTGCAGCCAGCCACACGGGAAGCTGTCAAGGAGCGGATAGATGGGCTTCGGCAGGTTTCATCACACTGGAGCCTCTTCAAAGGGGCGACCCCGTGAACCCTAGGGCATAGAGAAGACCAAAGAGGAACAAAAATCGATCAGCCCTGCAGCTGGACGCGTCACGAAGGCGGCGGGCGCTCTGCGACTGTGTGAAATGATACACTGACAAACTGCCGCTAACCATCACATCGGCTCATGTCAGGAAGGAGAGTATGGTTGCGTGCGTCCTTACAACTAACGTTAGCATCAGGCAACCCACATAGGCATTATGGTTATAGGCAACGCAATATTAAGACTATATGTATAGTGTCCAGAATTACACTCTTGTTCGAGAAATACGTTTCGCTTTCTAATAAAGAGAGAGAGAGAGAAAGAGAGAGAAGAAAAGCAGGGAGGTTAACCAAGCTTGATCAGTTGGCTACCTTTCACTGGGCTGGGGGAAAAAGAGAATAATAGAAAGAAAATAGGCAGAGAAAAAAAGAAGAGTAAGAAAGAAATGTATAAATAGTCAGCTTGAGACTACACAGCGCAGTCTCACGCTGTTTTTTCCCAAGCACTCGTGAAGTTTGGTGGTCCTTAAAAAGCAGAAGAGAGCTTTCGTGGCTTTGCGCGTATGTGAAACGATCGGCCAAAGTCCCAGGATATTTTCTGTGAGTGGTCGTGAATACAGCTGATGGAGCTTGGCTTCTATTACACGTCGTTCAGGCTGGTATGCTGGGCAGCGGCATAGAATGCGCTCGAGCGTCTCTTCGCAGGCGCGAATGTTGCATGCCGAACTGCTCGCCATTCCAAGGACATAAGATACGCAATCGTAAGTGCTACGCCCAATGTCATGCGACGCAGCAAAGTTAAAGCGCATCGTGGGAGCCCGGATGGCAAACGAAGTTGCAGGTTTGGTCGATCGAATACAGGCGCGCGTTGGAGAACCGCTGCGTATTCCATTGTAGGAGAGTTATACGGCGAGCAAGTGATTGTAGGTGCCTTGCAGCATCCGTTCTCAGAAGTGGTATGGGCGTCCGAAGGTCTTGGTCATGAGCCGATCGACCAGCAAAGTAGCGAATAGGCGTATAGGCCCCAGATGCTGTATTGGTGAGCGGCCGCGAAATTGTTTGCTGTACGGTGAGAATGAATTTTCCTCCTGGATATCTTTTCCTGCAACGCTGACACAACATTGAAGTGGACCAACAGCAATCCGTTTCAGAGTCTGCGCAAGAGCCTAAATAATTATATACGCTTAATATAGATCAACCGAAAAACTGTTCCCCTATTTTAATAGGGTAACTCTATCATTGATTGATATGTGGTGTTGAACGTCCCAAAACCACCATATAATTATGAGACGCTGTAGTGGAGGGCCCCAGAAATTTCGACCACCTGGGGTTCTTTAACGTGCACCCAAATCTGAGCACGCGGGCCTACAACATTTCCGCCTCCATCGGAAATGCTGCCGCCACAACCGGGATTCAATCCCGCGACCTGCGGGTGAGCAACCGAGTACCTTAGCCACTAGACCACCGCGGTGGGGCTGAGGTGTTTCTATTAATCTGTTCTTGTTTCCTTTTGGTCTCTACGTATTGTGCTTCTTTCCTTTACGCATAGGTTACCATCTTCCACAACGGAATCTTAGCTGGCAGCATCGGGCATCCAAAAACAATACCGAGCGGGGCACGCGACTCACCGCACGCAAGATTCGTCGCGAACGAGTTCCACAGCGACGTCTAATGGAAAAATAAATGCTTCGTTTTTCTTTTCTTTTTTTTTCCTTCGAGGAAAGTCGCGCGCCGATCTGGTGGCCCAGTCGTGCGCAAGGGTTTCTGGACAAGTCTTGACGCGTTCCGTTCTATCCGCGGATCGCCACGTTTCCGTCGGCCGACGAAGCCTCGCCCAACGTGGTGTGAAACTTCCGGAAACACGGACAATGCTCAAGTGCGTACGGAGTGCCGAATGAAAAAGGAGCCGAATTTAGTCACGAGGTTTCTTCGGCTCCTTTTTATATGGGTGCATGCCCGACGAGCAGAATTCATATTAGTCACTTTAGGCGCACACGATGTATAGTCGGTTACAGCCTAAGAATAAATGTAAGCTCCGCTCACAGCAGTCACCGTCCCACCCAGGCAGAATTGTTTTTTAACATGTATGTGGTTGACATTTTTTTTTGAAGATTCAGAGCATGATACACACTACTATGTGACAGCATGCCAGCGATATAAAGACGCCGGCAAAAATCTCTGTTTTGGTAATAAAAATTCTCTCTCTCTCTGTCCGGTAACCAAACACTAAATAGACGTCAGCAACAACGTGATCCGTAAATGACTCTCTGTGTGCATAGAATGAGTTGTGAACGCTCTAGAGCACTAGACGCATTATCCTATGAGAAAGCCATATGCTGTCCCGGCCAAACAAGAATGGCGCCAATGGAATACACTACGTGCGCTATTTAAATAGACGTCATCGACAACGTGATCCCTTAATATCTCTCTGTGTGTACAGAATAAGTAGTGAACGCTTTAAAGCACTAGGCGCACTCTCCGATGAAAGTCATATGCTGCCCCGGCCAAACAAGGATGGGGGGGGGGGGTTAGAAAACAGTGGGTAACGATTTAGAGTACAGAGTACTCCACTATGGGAGAGCTTAAAGCCATCCCGAGGGCCTGAATGTTCAAAGTCGCACTAGTAAGTCAGATAAACTGACTACGAGACGGCGCGGATGAAATACACTACGTGCGCGATGTCGGGGCAGCTCAGTATATTTGAAGCATATGACTTGGCTGTGCAGGCGCGTGTTTGTTTCGAGAGTTTTTGGTCGAAAAATTGCACCAGTTGCAAATTTTATCTAAAATTCTGATTTCACTGATCAACCAAACGTACTATTTCAACAACAAGCAAAAAACTATTACTTCGGAATATGCGCAGTGTGTGCCTTATTAACAAAAAAGTGCTCATGGTTTGAACGGAAATCGCAAATCATTGCTCTGTTGCACAGGCGCATGACAGGCGCTTTGCAGTACTGAGGGTGGCGCGCGTATTTATTCTTTGCTTCCAACCGACTGTAGTTTTGAGACTAATTGATTGATATGTGGGGTTGAACGTCCCAAAACCACCATATGATTATGAAAGACGCCATAGTGGAGGGCTCCGGGAATTTCGACCACCTGGGGTTCTTTAACGTGCACCCAAATCTGAGCACACGGGCCTATGACATTTCCGCCTCCATCGGAAATGCAGCCGCCGCAGCCGGGATTTGAACTCGCGACCTGCGGGTCAGCAGCCGAGTACCTTAGCCGCTAGACCACCGCGGCGGGGAAATTCTGAGACTAAGGTGATGGCAAAAGTACAGCGGCTGATCTCCTTCGCCAAAACGTTCATGCTGGTAACATGCCGTGAATGCCGTTGGAGAGCGAAGCGCAAATGTCAAGACGAGATAAGGACAAGCGCAAACTATCAACTGATTTTATTTGCAAAGCACGCACATATATACGCGAAAAAGTTACAGTCATGAATCACATCAGCAAAAAATACTTTCGATTAGAGTCAGGCATTCAAATAATCTATCTGAGTGGCATGCAACGTGATAGAAGGCCTTGCTACGCATATCTCGCCTGATCTGTCACTAAGAAACGCTTCCTCATTTTCTCGCGCAACCTTCTCCCTTAACTTTGAGAGAACATTAGCTTCCGATAAAACAAGGGTGTGCAGCCGCACTCCCTGCAATGTAAAGAAAAATTAGAAAATGGAGTGACCCTCAATGAAGCCTTATGATCTAATAATCTGTTATTCAAACACCAGCCCGTCTGCCCCACATAGCATTTTGCACATGATGACGGTGTATAATATACTACCTCGCTACCACACTCACCCAATTTATCACGGTGCTTGATGTCCCACCGGAGGTACCGCTTGCTCTGCCCTGATAGGTTCTTACTAACAACCGCGCAGAGCCGCCCAAGCTTGTCTGCAGTGAAAAAAAAAACACTGCACCCTAACATATTACCCCTTTTTCCAACTTATGGAATACCCCATGATCACACGGAATGCTCACAATAGTGTCCCTTCCTTCTGTTACACTTACACCCCGCGCTTCGTACTTCCCCTTTTGCAAGATCTTCAGAAAGATTTCACTCAAAACTGGCGCAACCCTCGACCCAATGCAAATCCCCGACCTAGAAGGGGTGTTTTCGCACTCAGAGGTCGGGGATTTGCATTGCCTCGAGGATTGCGCCAGTTTTGAGCGAAATCTTTCCGAGTGTGGTTGACCGTGGCCTAGAGACTGCGTTAGACTCCGTTGTGGTAAATATCTTCAGAGACGTAGACGATTAAATGGTTTTCGTTGAAGACTGTCGCCGTGTGTTCACTGGGACCGGTGTTTTGGGTGCTTTGAAGCTCTTCAAAGAATTAAGGTCCGGGATGAAATTTATCTGTGAGGTTCACAACAGTGGTTGTCTACAGTTCTTAGATCTGAGCATATTTTTGTTGGGAACCACGTATGTTGGATTTACGTGCCCCGTAGTGTCAAGCCTATCATCGTATTCCGTTCGGGTATCTCTAAAATAGTAAAAAAATGGTTGCGATGGCCTGCCGGAGGCCGTCGCTCAAGACGTCGTGCCCTCCTCATGTGTATGAGACTTGTGCACGGCAATTTGAGAGTCTCTGGTCGTATAGATTCCCGGAACGCCATTTAGCCATCTTAAGCGAAAGGGTCTTGCAAAAGATCAAGTTGGAAGCGCGAGGTGTATGTCTAGTGAAAAGGAAGGAAGGGGCACCTTTTGGGATCATTCCGTACGGTAACGGGGTATCTCATCAAGGAGGATTAAAGAAAAATTGCTGGAGTGGAAGCTCCCACAATGCCTTGCCAGCAGAAGTGAAGCCACCTTTTGCCACTGCCACGATGGCGGAAACATGTTCTTTTCTGGTAGTGCCCACTTAGAGATCAAGTGGCTTTGATATTTTATGTAAATGCTACGTTAGTTCTATATTAAAAGATGGTTGTTCTCGACGAAATAACACGCAGAAACGAGTATGGAAAACTGAATCTTCAAAGAACTTTGCCTCCAATTACAAGCTCACTAAGGAAAACTAGCAACTGTAAAATGCACTTGGAGCACTATGTGGCCCGAAAAAATGCCCACATTAAACTCGTTGGGCGTGTGAGGGAAACGCTTCGTTTTTAATCGCTGAGCGGTGATACTTTATTATGCCCCTAGTAAGATGGCCGCCACAACCGCCATCTTGCCAGAGGAACGGCTTCACTTCAGCGCAATCATTTCCACTCCAGCAATTTTTTTAATCCTCTTTGTATCTCATAAGTTGAAAAAAGTAGGCAATAGGTTTAGTGCAGTGTTTTATTTTTTCCTGCTGCACACAAGCAAGGGCGGATTTGCACGGCTGTTGGTAAGAAGCATGTAGAATATGCTATGTCGGGCAGACGGGCCGGTGTTTAAATTACAGATTATTAGGTCATAAGTCTTGATTGAAGGCGGCACCATCTTCTAATTTTTCTTTACAATGCAGGGAGTGTGGCTTCGCGCCCTAGCTATTGGATGCTAAGGTGTTCTTAAGATTAAAAGAGAAGGTTGCGCGATAAATTGAGGAAGCGTTATTTATTGACAGATCGGACGAGAAATGCGCCTAGTGAGGCCTTCTATTACGTCGCATGCCGCTGAGATAGATTACCTAAGAGCCTGCCACTGCTCTAATTTATTTTTCGCTAATGCAACTCGTGGCTGTGACTTTGTTTCGCATAGATGCGTGTGCTTTGCGAATAAAATCTGTTGATAGTTAGCGCTTGCCCTTTTCTTGTTTGGTATTTGCGCTAAGTATATTGTAAGAACCAACTCACCCAACCAGTCATTCTGCAAAAGAGCGAAACTACCACCACTTTCGTGAGGTATTCAATTTTCCCCCTTAGGCTGCGGCAAAGTTTTCACTAAAGATTTCTTTGTTGTTGCTTAGTGCTTCAGGTTTAATCCCGTAACTACGGCTTGACAATACGCTCATTCACGGTGAAGTGGTGTTTCATTGCGGCCACCGGCTGCTTCAATCACCCACTCGACAAAACGCGCAGTTTTATCACGACTACATTGCAACGCAAGCAGCGTCGCGTCATTCTCGTCCTCAGTTATCACATCATCGTTGTTATTTCAAACGTTTGCATCATAATTTCGTTTTGTTTATTTCTTTATTCCCTCCACCCTCCAGTCACAAGACCTGCGTGAATACTACTGCTCCTGCTATTATACAATTATTGAAACTACTACTACTACTACTACTACGATGATGACAACGAAGACGACGACAGAACATGCTAGACTAAGTTTCCCTGTAAACAAGTTATAACAAGCAGACATTGATTGTCATGTGGGTTTTAACATCCCTAAACCTCTTCATGATTATGAGAGACACCACAGTGGAGGGCTCCGGAAATTTCGACCACCTAGGGATCATTAACGTGCACCAAATCAACAAGCAGAAGTCAAACTCTAAGTAGTAGTATATAGGAAGCTTAACCCCCGTGACCATAATTCAGTTCACTATATGCAGTATTTGTTGGAATAGCAGAGATAACTATCGACCCTATCAAGTTGGTAGACTGGCTCGGGATATAATCTTATATACAGCCGGACATTATTCCAGCCTTCAAGCTTCCTACTAACATGCCTCCCTGTGCTATTTCAAACTATAAATAGACCGAAAGATGAGAAAACTTCTGCAGCTTCTTAAGCACGTTTTCATCCCAAAACCACCTTAAAAAATAGGAAAACGTAGTTGTGAATTATTTTTAATGTTTAATTTGCATTTTTTGTTACATTCCCAGTTGGGAGGCACCAGTGAACTAATAATTTTAAACGCGAAGCATGTCTTAGAGAACTTCGGTGACTTTGAGCATCTATCTATCTATCTATCTATCTATCTATATATATATATATATATATATATATATATATATATATATATATATATATATATATATATATATATAGATAGATAGATAGATAGATAGATAGATGCAGTTAGACCCTTCTAGCGTGCTCGCGAAGCTGTAGGGCGGCTATATAATATATATATATATATATATATATATATATATATATATATATATATATATATATATATATAGCCGCCTACAGCTTTTAGCTCTCCTCACCGTTTGGGTAATGGTGTCGATACCAAAATTGGTATGGCATAACATGATTGTACGACGAGCATAAGTGACCAGTCATAACATGAAAATCATGAGATGTATGCGATGGTTCTCATTGTTTACATTTCATTGTGTCGCTGCTCTTGCGGTGGTTTTGTTCACATGAGATGTTGCACAACTGGTATGGTATGACATGAGCGCATGGCGAACCCAAGTGGCAGACGCTAACTTAGAAATTATGACATGCATGTATAATGTAACTTATGAGTGATGAGTACACAAAACGCTCATGATGCGCTCGCGGTTGTTTCGATAGCTTCACATACCAAATTTATTATTACGGGATGTGAATGCAATAAGAAGGCATACGATTGGTGCAAGCAGGCTAGTCATGAGATACGTGTCATGTTAGAACATGACTACATGACACGCTTAGATGCGCTCTCGGTCGTTTCGCTAGCTCCACTTATATCAAATTTGCTTTCGCGTGACGTGAATAGACGACGAAGATAAATGACACGTCTCGACATGATAATCATGATATGCTTGTCATGTAAAACATGGCTATTTGTTATAGTCATAGTGTGCTCGTGGCCGTTTCACTAGTTCAACATATACCAAATTTGCTATTGCGTGACGTGAACGAATGACAAAAAATGACACGTCCAAACATTATAATCATGATATGCGTGTCATGTGAAACGTGACTACATGCTACGCTCATAGCGCACTCGCGGTCGTTTCGCTAGCTTAACATATACCAAATTTGACATCGCGTGACGTGAATAGACGACGATGGTAAACGACACGTCCAAACATGATAATCATGGCATGCGTCTCATGTAAAACATGAATACATGCTACTCTGACAGCACGCTCGCGAGCGTTTTGCTAGCTCCACATATACCAAATTTGGTATCACATGACGTGAATAGACGATGAAGGTAAATGACACGTACAAAGATACGTGTCATGTAAAACATGACTAGATGCTACCCTTCTAGCGTGCTCGCGACCTTTTCGCTAGATTCTCATATCAAGTCACGTGATACTAAATTTGGTATCACGTGACGTGAATAGACGATGAAGGTGAATTACACCTCCATACATGATAATCATGACATTAAATTCATGTACGGCATAATTTACGTCCGCCTCGTGACGTTGTGCTTATTTTCAAGTGATATTGCAACCTTCCTCATTAGTGCTTCGCATATAATCGATGCCCACTGTACGCGGAATCTGCCAATTTTTGTTTTAGTTATAAAAAGAACAAATGCCACTGAAATTAAGCATGTTCAGCCAAAGCTCATGTTTAATTCGCTATTACCTTTATTTCATTATATATGTGTTCCTAATAACACGATTCAAGTGTATAAAAAACAGCAATAACAAGAATTCGTGAGTCGCGGTGTTACCAGTCAAGAAACTTTGAATTGTCAACGGTCGTCGGCTATACGACAGCGCATAGCAGGCTGATCACTGCAGAGCATTAACTGCGTGCTCTGAAACACTGAAAACAGTCTTTGCAATTACGGTCTCGCCATAATAATCGACATCATGCAATTGCGATACCCACGAACATGTCAGGTGATACGACTACGGTAGTCTGCTTGCGGAACAATGGCAGCTTTCATGGTAACGACCCAATTAAGTGCACGTCTGTAGCGAAAAAGCATGCACTAATAATATGCGCGCATTTCAGTTTCCAGTTGGTCAATGAGGAAGCCGACAACAGATAATTACGGAACTCTTATGCTCTTTTACTCGAAAGGAAAGTATAAGTCTCTCGCATATGTATTTTGGCCGATGTACATAGTTCGAACTATATCAACGCTCACTTCGTACGCGCAAGAACAGTGTGACAGAGCAAAACGTCAATGAAATGGAGCAAAACTCTTCTGGCTTTAAAAATGATTGAATAGGTGGCTTTTGTACATTGCCTTTTGCAACGGAGTTAACTAAATACTTGACATGAATTGAAAAGAACCAGGGCCCATAATAACAGTAAGCTTTTAAGCTAATATTGTTCTAAAAAATATTTACCATTCTTTATGCTGAGCGATAGGGGGTGGAACACAGTAAACGGGAGAAAGGTAACTGATAGACCAAGTTCAGCATGCTACTCTGTGCGTGTGAAGGGGAATAACGAGGTAAAATTGATAGTGGTAAAAATGAAAACTATCAGTGTGCTTACACACGCACGCACGCACACACACACTCACTCACACACAAACACAAACTCAAACACGCACGCACAGCTCAGCGTATCACAGGTGGTTGCTCAAGTCCGTTGCCTTGAGGAGCTACAGTAATTGCTCATGTGGCTTCGTGGGCTTGTGAAAAGTGAGGCTGTATGCTACCAAGATCTTACATTCAATAAAAGGCCGACCCTCATCTCCTCGATACACAGCGGAGGGTACGGCGATGTTGTTAAAACTGGGGAACAGTGGCGCAAGTGGTGACGTGGCGCCGCAATGATAGGTCGGTGCAGCGCTGACCAGCCCCTTCATCTGTCACAGTGGTGTGGCGGATTCACCCGTGTGCGATAACTGAAACTGTGTAGGGGCAATAGATTCTGAAATTGAGAAGGAGGAGGAGGAAGAGGAAGGAAGTTAGCCAGTTCTCAAACCAGCTGGCTTCCCTCTGCTGGGTAGGAGGAATAAGAGATGATAATAAAGAGGTGTTACAAAAGAAGCAGACGATAAGGAAAAAAAATTGAGGCACCTTCGCCATACTGTGATGGCAAGAACGAAGGCAGTGCGGAGCTGCCAGGCCTCTTTTGTTTCTCTTTGGTTTTATTTTTTTCGCTTTTTGTGCTCTTTTTCTCTCTCTTTATTTCTATTTATTTTTCTTCTCTCTTTATCCATTACTTTCTTTTTTGCCATTTCTATGTTCCTTCCTATTATTTCTTGTTTTTTTCTATATTTCTCGTATTTAATCCTTTTTTCTTCTATTTTCATAGGTGATTTTGCTTGGGTTATACTTAAACATCCTTGCGTTACACCAGGTTATGGCATCATACGACAGCTCGGACCACTTAAGTGACCTGCACTTATCATCATCAAGGCTCTCGAAGAACAAGAGAAGGCAGACTTCTTCTCCTTGGAGCGAGCCCGCACTTTTCTATCATGGCCAAGGTGCTCCAAGAACAAAAGGAACAGGACTTCTCTGGCGAGAGTACACGCTCCATATGCTGCAGATGGCTATGCTTTTCGAGGCTTTGCCTGAGTTACACCATACTATAAACGCATTCGATGACAGCATACGACATCATGGGACACGCCGCGCTCTTCAAGTGCTTCGCGCCTAAAGGAGAACAATGCGATCAACGACAATGTTTAAAGCCCACGTCCTAGACCAGTTGTCCTGAAACCATCCTCGGCACAGAATGCTTTGAGAGCGTTGTTGCGTTTCTTTATGGTGCTGAACTTATCATTAGAGGAGGTGGATGACGAATAAAAAGGATCACACACTAAGTAACACTTTCCAAGCTATGAATTGCTTAGTTGCCACGCCTGCATTGTTTGACTATCGGACAACAACAACTGTGCATCCGGGTGGGAGCGAAATTTTAGTTTCTACTTCTGAGGTCACTCCCAGTCAGTTACAACACCTAGCAATAGATCAAGTTGTTGGCTACTCACATTTGAGAATGCAAAAGACCAGAGGCCCGGTAGAAGTTTCGAGACAGTTCCTCCCCCACAACAGTGCTGTCATTCAACTGACGCAACACTGCTTCGTACGAAAGCAGCCGCCGGGCGGCAGTCAGTGAAGGGCCCAGCTGTCCACGGAGAGAAAATAGAAAAAAAAACAGGTAACGCTCACGTATTGTGCGTTCACAACGATGAATACTCTTACGGCGGAGAAATAGAGGCATCTCAATTCCGCGGCGTATATAAGCACTCCACAAGCACCCTTGATGAGGCATCCACGAAAAAGATGCGCACGCTCGAAGCGCTGCTCGTGCTGCAACAAAAGAAACAACGACGCGAATCCAACGCAGATGACACGCTTCATATAGACGGCAAAACAAGGAGGGAAAAGAGAGATTGCTGCGACTCGCTTCCAGACAGAGGGAATCATGCATAAAACGAACGAAAGAGCGAGAGAAACAAACAGCAAAACCTAGAAAAAAAGGCATGCCTATAAGCGCGCACAGTTTCTTTTTTCGCTGTAACCGAGTGAAAGCTAAAAAAGATTCAGCTTGCGTAAGAACGGAATGGGCAGTCCGTAAAAGAATGCGCGTTTCTTTTTTATTTTCTAGAATGCCTCCTGTTTGCCCCAGCCGTAACGTATTCTTTACCCCGCAGCAATGTCATATTCGTGCAGGCCGAAATCCCGTATAAGCGGTGGTTGCCTCGCACCATAAGTGTCTATAAAGTTCTAGCCCCGAAGGCGTAAGTGAGAGAGAGAAAGCGAAACTGTGAATCATTTCCTTGCGCCCAGGGAAAGCGAGCACTCTAGGTGCGCTAGAGATACTGCGCGTTTCACGTATACCCGCGAGTGCGCGGCGTGCCTGGCGCACCAGCGCAGCAGGAACGGTGTGTTTTATGCGGCATTTCGGCCATTCCTCTCCTCGTTCCCTTCGCGGCCCGCGATAAGTTGCCCCGAGCGCAGCTATATAAAGAAAAGGTCGCCTTCTTCGTCTTCTTCGGGAAAAGAAAGAAACGAGCGCTCATTACGCGCGCGGCGCTCTTCTTTTAGCGGCGCGCCAAGCTGCAGCGTATGTACACCTCGTTTCGGCAGACACGCCCCACAAACCATCGCCGCCGCCGACGACGACGCTTTGGCCCCGAAAAACGGGAGCGCGCTGCACGTGAGACGGCTGCACGCGCTCGCCCGTGTATGCTTGCGATAGCGTCTTTATCGGTCATTTTATGCGATCGTCATGCAGGCGGAGCAGTCGATTGATTTCGTCTCACGAAGTTGTTTCTCCTTATCTCAGCGTTTTCTTTTCTTGCTTTCTCTTTATCATTATTATGGGTGGCTCCAACGCGGAGCCAGAAGTCGCAGGTTCGATTTCCAGCCTCGGAGCTGCCGATCATCGTTATCGGTTCATTTTTGTCCGCGGGGCAAGGAGAGTAGGCGCTTTTCGGAACGAAATTCAGTTCCACGTAAACGAAAGTTATTTTTCCTTAATAAAGACACCATATTTACCATAGCTGTCAGATAAGCTTAGGAAATTGGCTGGAAAATAGAATGCCGAAGATAGGAAAGCAGGATGAAAGTGTGTGAACTCGTTTAGATTACAGTAGCCAATACAGCCAACTCTCATGAGGAAAAGCCTGAACAAAATAATAATAAAAGAAATAAAAAACGCCAGGCCTGCGCGGGATGAGTGGCACAGTCACAGCTACGGCTAGAAGAGCGGGCTTTCAGAGCCTTTTTAAAGTGTTTCTAGAATGCTCCTAGGTCGTTGCTAGGCTTTAGCTAGTTGATGCTAGATTGTTTCTGCGCTAATCCTCACCACAGGGAGGCTCGACTTAGCCCTTCCGGCCCTGGTGGCCTATAAAAACGACAGGAAGAAATATGGCTGCCAAATGTGCCACATTCATAGGGCGGCGAACTCACTAATGAGTCGACTCACTCGGATTAACTCAGACTCAGATCGAGCCGTGTTAGTCTAAGTCCGGGTGAGTAATGTTTTTGTGAGTCTGAGTGCCAGTGAGTCGGGTTGAAGAAAACTTTCGCGAGTCTGAGTCCAAGTGAGTGCAAAGCGCAAAATATATTTATTCGGGAAGTTCCTCTTTCTTTTGCCGATCTACGGCCCTATCTAGTAATCTTTAGCATTACTATCAGCATTGCCTGGATTAACGTTTATACTCATGTCGACTCACACGTATTTCAAAGCAGTGTCGTTCATGCACCATTTCAATATTTAATAATTAGAAACGTGCACTATGCAGGGTTGGGGGGGGGGGGCGTGCTTTGATTTCTTCTTACCAACTCTTCCGGGGAATTTCTTGATTATTATATATTGCCACATTGAATATGCAGCTCAAAGAGAACAACAAAGAACACGCGCAGCGAGTGAAGAAGACGAGGTTCTCCTCTGATCAGTTTACCAGTATTCTAATACTATTAAAGTGAGTTCCCTGGATTCGACTGCTGCTGTTTTTGCATTGTGACACTGGTGGAGGCGCTGGGTACATGTTCGGGACGCCTGACAACAGCCCCGCATCTGGTCAAGAAAGACTTCCGCGCATCGACACCCCCGTTCACCGCAGCAGCCGGCGCCTGTTAGGCCTCAGCCCGGAGTTTGGTCCATTGCCGGAAAGCGTGACTGTGCCAGAAAGCATGACGGCGCCTGGAAGCACTGGCCCCAACATGTCCAGCCCAAGCACGACACAGGTGACTGTTTTGAACCCTCGACTTCCGGTAGACTTCCACGGAAACGCATATGAGGATGCACATGACTGGCTCGAGGAATTCGAGCACACAGCGAATGTTAACGGTTGGAACACCACACAGAAATTGGGCTACGTTTATTTTCCGCTTCAAGACGGAGCCCGAACGTGGTTCACGAATCGCGTGTGGTCGTCTTGGGACGAGTTCCGGCAGAAGTTTCTCGACACGTTCGCGAGCACTGAAAGACGAGAAATTGCACAGCGTCTCCTCGAGTCACGGATTCAGAAACCAAATGAATCCGTTACGATGTTTGTTGAGGACATGGCGCGGCTATTTCGTCGAGCAGATCCTAATATGCCCGAAGCCAAAAAGGTTAGCCACCTCATGCGGGGCATTAAGGAGCAGCTGTTCGCTGGCCTCGCACGAAACCCGCCTACAAGTGTGGATGAATTCTCCAAGGAGGCGACATCTATCGAACGCGCACTGCATCTACGTTATCGCCAGTATGACCGCCCAACCCACAGTGCACCGATCAGCGTGGCAGCCTCTACCACAGCAACAACACCCGACGAAGGTTCTTTGCGCCAACTAATACGAGAAATTGTACAAGAAGAGGTCAAGAAACTCGTCGCCAAACCGAATGACTGCGCGATCGCCTCAGTAACGGAAGTTGTACGCCAGGAGATCAGGCAAGCGCTCTCGCTTCCTGAGCCGAACACGAGCACTCCCAGGGCTAGCTATGCAGACGTAGTCCGCCGACAGCCAGCGAACGTGCCGACACCACATCAGTACCACCAGCAACATCCGCCGACAGCGCCTTGGTACTACAGAGAAACTTCGATGCCGAGACGGCCACCACTTCGCAAAACTGACATCTGGCGTACCCCTGATCACAGGCCCCTGTGCTTTCACTGTGGGGAAGCAGGCCACATCGTTCGGTATTGCCCGTATCGCGCCGCAGGGTACCAAGGGTTTCCTTCTACGGTTCCTCGGCGCCATTTCAACGGAACATCTGACGTCGACACGAGTGTCATGACCCCGCGGGATGCTCCTCCTGGGTTTCGGTCACGCTCACCCTCTCCTGGGCGTTATTCTCCATCCTCTAGACGGAGCACCACTGACATGCCAAGAGGGAGATCTCCTAGTCCACGGCGGGGAAACTAAAAGCAGCGACCTCAGGGGGGAAGGTTGCGAATCGTCGAAGTGCTGAAAATCCCCCATTACTGCCGAGCGAAGAGAGATACATTTTCAATGAATCGACGAAAGATGGGGTTGTTACTGCCGAAGTTGCAATTACGATTGACGGACATGACGTCATGGCATTGGTCGACACTGGCGCGGACTTCTCAATAATGAGTGAGAGTCTGGCAGACACGCTCAGGAAGGTTAGAATGGAATGGACAGGACCGCAGATTAGAGGAGCTGGAGGGCAGCTACTCACACCTACCGGAAAGTGCACCGCAAGAATGAAGATAGGGGACGCATCCTTCGTCGCAACTTTTGTTATCCTTTCTGAGTGTTGCAAGCAGGCAATCTTGGGGATGGATTTCTTGCGTGAATATGGTGCCATCATCAATATTCCGGACGGTGTACTGACCTTTTCAGCGGATCAAAGCGCAGTGCTACACCGAAAATCCCTACGAGTCATTGACGATGTGACCGTACCTCCGTTATCGTGCCGCCTTGTTTCAGTCACGTGCAGCGAGCAGAATACTGGAGAAGGAATCGCTGAACAAGTATTGACGCTCCTACTCTCTCGCGGTGTTGCAATTGCCAGAAGTATCGTCAACGTTGTGTGTGGTGAAGCAGAGGTTCTGTTAACGAATTTTACCAACGAGCGACGACACATTACACAAGGCACTACAGTTGCCTACTTCGACGAGATCACTGAAATCCGCGAGTGTTGTGTAGTACAACAGGACGAGCCGCAAGCCACGTCAGCCCCACCACCTATTGACGTAAGCTCGGATTTGTCACCAGCGCAGAGACAGCGTCTAGTAGATCTTCTTCACCAGTTCAAAGACTGTTTTTCATCGACCTCGAGGGTCAGTCAAACGCCACTGACGAAGCATCGGATAATAACGGAGGAGACGGCAAGGCCAATACGACAGAACCCATACCGCGTAGCACCGAAAGAGCGTGAAGCAATCCAGGAACAAGTGAAGAAAATGCTCGATGATGACGTCATCCAGCCGTCAAGAAGTCCTTGGGCATCGCCGGTAGTGCTGGTTAAAAAGAAAGACGGAAGCTTGCGATTTTGTGTCGACTACCGCAAGCTGAACCGTGTGACAAAGAAAGACGTGTACCCATTACCGCGCATCGATGATTCACTCGACAGGCTAAGGTATGCACGCTACTTTTCGTCAATGGACCTCAAAAGTGGGTATTGGCAAATTGAGGTCGACGAGCGAGATAGAGAAAAAACGGCTTTTGTAACGCCTGACGGGCTTTATGAATTTAAAGTCTTGCCATTCGGATTGTGCTCAGCCCCCGCAACATTTCAGAGACTGATGGATACCGTTCTGTCAGGCCTTAAGTGGCAGACATGTCTGGCCTATCTGGACGACGTCATTGTTTTTTCAAAAACATTTGAGGAACACCTGAGCAGGCTGCTATCGGTATTCAGGGCAATAAGGTCTGCCGGCCTGACACTGAAACCCGAGAAGTGTCATTTCGGTTTCAAGGAGCTTCAATTTTTAGGCCATGTGGTGAGCCATGAAGGTGTTCGACCTGATCCCGATAAGATTGCGGCCGTCAGAAAATTTCCGGTACCAAAAGACAAGAAAGCAGTCAGGCGTTTCCTTGGCCTATGCGCATACTACCGAAGGTTTATTGCCAATTTCTCCCACATAGCCTCGCCGTTAACACGACTCACAAGAGAAGACGTTTCGTTAACATGGGGCAACGATCAACTGGTGGCATTTGACGATCTCCGACAACGCCTGCAGACTCCACCTGTGCTTGCTCACTTTGATGAAGATGCTCCTACCATGGTCCATACAGATGCCAGCAACGTGGGTTTAGGCGCTGTACTCGTCCAGTGGCAAGACTCAGCCGAGTGTGTGATCGCATATGCTAGTAGGACGCTTTCCAGCGCCGAGTCCAACTACTCCACAACGGAAAAAGAGTGTCTTGCTGTCGTATGGGCGGTTATGAAGTTTCGTCCGTACCTCTATGGTCGTTCCTTCCACGTAGTCAGCGACTATCATTCCCTCTGCTGGCTGACCAACTTGAAAGACCCGTCTGGTCGGCTCGCACGGTGAAGCTTACGCCTCCAAGAGTTTGATATGACGGTCGTGTATAAGTCCGGACGGCAGCACGCCGACGCCGATTGCTTATCAAGGTCACCGATGAAGCACTACGATGACACAGAAGATGACAGCATGGCGTTTGTAGGAGTCGTTGACACCACTACTATTTCGTGCAAGCAGAAAGAAGACAGTGAGTTGCTTCCCCTTATTGAATTTTTGAATGGCCGGACAACAACCGTCCCTAGAAGATTTGCAAGGAGCCTGCCGTCATTCTGCTTACGTAGTGGTGTTCTCTATAAGAAGAACTTTTCTCCCAGAGGAAGCACCCACCTACTTGTCGTTCCAACGTCACTTCGTGAGGAGATACTTTGTGCTTGCCACGATGAGCCAACGTCTGGTCATCTCGGATACACACGCACATTGGCCAGAATCCAACAGAAATACTACTGGCCAAGACTTCCAGCTATTGTGAAGCATTACGTGCGCACGTGCCTCGATTGCCAACGACGAAAATCGCCACCGTTAAAACCAGCTGGGCTATTACAACCAATTCAAGTGCCCACGGTACCATTTGCCCAAATTGGAATGGATCTCCTTGGACCATATCCGACTTCCCATGCTGGCAACAAGTGGGTAATAGTCGCCACTGATTATCTTACGCGCTACGCCGAAACAAAGGCTTTGTCAAGTGGCACCGCCGTTGAAACCGCACGATTCTTTGTAGAAAATATCGTCCTGAGGCACGGTGCTCCAACAATCATAATAACGGATCGAGGTGCCGCTTTCACGGCCGCGCTCCTGAAGACAGTGCTTGAGCTCAGTGGAACCGCCCATCGGAAAACCACTTCCTATCATCCACAAACCAACGGCTTAACAGAACGCCTCAACAAGACTATTGCCGACATGTTGAGTATGTACGTTGACGTGGATCACAAGAACTGGGACGACATTCTACCGTACATCACGTTCGCCTATAATACAGCGCAGCAAGAAACTACACGAAGAACGCCGTTCAGTCTCCTTCATGGCCGTGAAGTGACGACGATGCTTGACGCCATGTTACCGCACGACTGCAATGACATCGATTTGGACGCTGCATCTTTTATCCAACGAGCAGAAGAAGCGAGGCAGCTTGCGCGCGTCCGAATCACCCAGCAGCAAAATTATGACGCCCAACGTTATAATCTGCGACACCGACATGTCGTCTATCGGGCCGGCGACAAAGTCTGAGTATGGAGTCCTATCCGCCGCCGGGGACTGTCTGAAAAATTGCTGAAGAAGTATTTTGGCCCTTACACAGTTTTACAACGCCTGAGCGACGTTAATTACGTGGTCGTTCCTGACAACCCCTCGACAACTCGCCAGCAAAAACCAGAAATCGTGCACGTTGTGCGAATGAAGCCCTACTTTTCGGACTGATTTATATCATACATCTACTACACCGTCTTTTGTAGAAGAGCATCGGGACGCTGCTCTCTGGAGGGGGGCAAATCCCACATTGAATATGCAGCTCGAAGAGAACAACAAAGAACACGCGCAGCGAGTGAAGAAGACGAGGATCTCCTCTGATCAGTTTACCAGTATTCTATTACTATTAAAGTGAGTTTCCTGGATTCGACTGCTGCTGTTTTTGCATTGTGACAATATTGTATGGTGTCATCGTTTCCGAGAAAAATGGACTTAGTGATTTGGGAGTAGTCAGAACTCGTTTTCAAAGACACATGTCAAACGGCACCAAGAAGAGCACCGATATTGTTAAATATTGGTGTTAAAGAGCATTGGCACCATTTTCGAAGAAGCTAATTCTAGGCTGACGGACTCATGAGTCGACTCACTCGGATTCACTTCGACTCAGATCAGGCTGTGAGTATGAGTCTGAGTGAGTCCAGGTAGGCAAGGTATGTTTTGGTGTGTTTGAGTCATCCGGCTGAAAAAAAGTTTCATGAGTATGAGTCCTATTGAGTCCGGCTCACGAAAATTTTCGTTATACCAAGTTTTAGTGAGTCCAAAGCCCAAAATATATCTCATCAGTGAGTCTGAGTGAGCGCCACAAGTTTTGCCGTCCTATGGACAGAATTAAGTCAGAATTTGAAAAAAAAAGATATGTCTGTACTATCCTCAGCACACCTGCGCAAGCATATAAGTAGTGATTTTATCGTTGCCGTTTTCTTTTAAACTCTCACTCTCTAAAGAGAAAAACAAAATGGCAGATTGCGATAAGAGTGACATTCGCCGCAACCAAATAATAAATGACACCTTACTGGTTAACTATCATGCAAGTAGCAATCGTATTTTTTCATGTTTTTTCTAAGGTGCTTAACTTGCTATCTACAAAGTGGGTCACTAACGTATGTCCTGCAGCAGTGAACAATCTTCACACCAGGGCTGAGTGGTAGTCAGACCTCTGAATGCATTCAAGCTAATTCAGATGTGTAGCTCTTGTAAATGCTCCCGATTTCTCGTTATTCTCGTCGAGAAACCTGCCCAATCCCGTTGGATAATATCTAAGGGGTGTATAATAGCGAGATAGTACGTAATGAATTTTAATTCGTTTCATAAAATATAGTAATGCCGCGTGATGCTAGAAGATGACAGTGATGAAGTGTAGTTCAATCAGCCTGCCCTTCAAAAACATGGGCAGAATCATTTCTGGCACGGCAAAGCAGGATTAAGCAATATTTCGTGATGTTGGGTCTTCCTAAGTGTTCAATAATTAGACGGTGGCCATTCAAGTGCAATGAGCAACTGTGTATTACGAGCGCAAGGACTTGCTACTGGACCGTTTAGGCGCTGTAACGTGGTTGTTGTATGTTAGTTTAACGACAATAATTAGCTCTAAAAGAGCAAAAATGAATGGTTGTGTGTAAATTAACCGTATTTCTCTTCGTAATCACTAAGTCCATACCCAATCACGCAATATTCACGTAATATACTCGAGTCCCCCCCCCCCCCCTTGGAAAGACGCGGGCGGCTTTTTTTCTTTCTTTAGCTACATTTTCCTGGGCGCTCATATGGCTGTCTTCTACCTCTGTACCATTCGTCAGTGTGTCTGCCTATCTCTTCTCACAGACAGTATTCATTCGTTCATTCCAAGCAGTCTGTCAATACACTTTATTACCGGGCGTAGCAACGCTCTAAGCAATTCAGGCCTCGCGCCGCAGTCATCAGAAGCATTCCTCGTCGGAAGCCGAATTCCGGGGACCGACGAATGGACGCAATCGAAGAGAACAGAATGGGAATGTTTGTACCGGGAGACAGCCGCACGTTATGGGGTCGGGAAGAGCCAGTATTGCAGTTCAGAGAGGCATTAGGCGGGACATTATTACTGCCCACACGCGCAAGACGCGTCGTCCTCCCCCTGCGCGCCTCATCCGCACTTTGCCCTTCGTGGGCAGAACGCTGATCGAATCGGGGCACATCAGGCCACCACATAGAAGAGGCGTGGGGGAGGCGGACAATGCATAACAGCAAATTAAGTCTTGCTTTCACGACCATTTCAAAAGGACCTTCGTCGCCATCCTTCACACACTAACCTTGGAAACGGGCGCATCAACCACGGTCGCTCATTTGTGAAAAGGGAAGAGACAGTGTATACCGCACTCTCACACTCTATGCAATACACGCTTCAAAAGCGATTCAGCGGCTGCCACTCTACAGCGGCCATCTTTTGGATGCGTACGAGTCACCCCGGACGCCACGGCCGACGGCTACGCCTTGGAGAGAGTTTTGCTTTCTTGGGATCTCCTCGGGGACGAGAGTGAGCGTTGAATCACCGCTCATCGCTCGGGCATCATTCTGCGGGACAGGACTGCGTTTCCTAGTCGTGAAGTCTTTCTTTTTGGTTTCCGCTGTCACGAGAAAGGGAAGTACTGAGGTTGTAGCGGCTTTAGTCTGGACATACATATGTATGCAAGTGGGGCTTTCGAAGATGGAACATGTACGCAGCCGCCGTCATACGCAGTTTGAATTTGCCCTTGCTCCGAGTTGGAAGCGTGGTGTCGAGGCCACCAAATGAGCACTGGTCGAGCACTTTTCAGTGACATGCAATCAGGGACGCACGTGGTACCGAGGAATTAAGGGAAGCTACTGTAACTGCCCAAGCATTATCTTTAATCTGCACAATGGCAAAGTATCGGCCTCGGGTATTCAAACATGATGGAGAACAGTACAGATGATGTACCTAATTACTACAAGGTTGAGTGGGATGTGGTTAACGTAATCTAATCCGCAATATGATGGCTTCACTATGTGCGTCTGTTAACCATGCATTGATTACCGGCACGGAAACATCGCGTTAGTGTCACAGTGAGATAACTAGAACCTCCAGTTGATCGCGTGCACTGCGACGCAATGTTGGCTTGACGACCCATGCAGCACGGCTCTGAGATACGGAAGTGAACCCGCAGTCTTACCCGGAACGTTACCTCAGCCGCAGGCCTTTTCCCGCTGATGCGATGCTGTTGGTAGCCGCCGATATTTGCTCGTTCGACAACAATGTGCTACCGACGAGCGCAACCGCACTTCTCGTAGCATTCTGAAAAGCGGGATGAATCGAAGAAGCATCGATGGTCTGTGCAGGAGACATACGTACAAGTACTTGCTCTGCATGGCATAGGTCTTTCGAATGCACTGGGGTGGTACATTCACTTCCCCCAAAAATACTTGCTCAGAGTGGGCAAGATGCTATCAGCAACAACAACAGCACCAATCAATCAATCTATCTATCTATCTATCATCTATATATCTATCAGTTAATCATTTATTTAACATGGTCAAGAAGAACCATGAGGTCTTTGTGCAGGCGCGCTCACAAATAAAACAATACAAATAAACAATACAATGCAGTCTACAGAAAAAATATCAAACAAAAAAGTGAGAACGCACAGACAAAAAGAAATTAGCGCTTAATGGTAAGAATAAAATACAAGATAGTAATCATGGAATGACAGTGAAAAATAAAGGGAAATTTACACAGCTAAGTGAAAGAATTTCTGAAAAACAGAAATGGGAAGAATCTGTACATTGTGGAAAAACATTTTAATATAGTGCAAAGCTGACATAAAAACAATTACAGCGGACTGTCAAAAACATCAATATCATGAAAGTTAACAATATATAGACTTTGTATTCTGTGATCAGTATAAAGTGTTGAAAGAAGATGGCAGCAACATGAAATTATCGAACCTCTCTGGTTGACTTAAACAAAATACTAAAATTTACACATCTGAAAAGCCAATGGCAGCACATCAAACCGTCAACTAGTTTGTAAAAAAAATAAAAGGTCAGCGTGATTTTAATGCCAGTGAAGTTATGGCAATGATACAAATCAGCCAGTGTTAAACAAGATTGAGAGTAATTTCTAACGGAACGATAATTGCAAATGCTTTTGAATTTTCCTGTAATCGCTCAATGGCGTCACTGCCAGATTTAGCAATGCCATTCCAGATCACCGAAGTATACTCAAATTGAAGAAGCCATGTTGATGTGTACAATATTTGGAAAGGTGTAAGATAACTGAATTCTCGAGAGATTCTGCAAAGAAAACCGAGAAAACAAAATGCTTGCGACGCAGTAGGCTTTGTGTGAGCAGAAAATTTGAGCATACTATCAGAAAAAACACCAAGACCATTAAACATGAACCTTACATAATGACACCGTATTGAGAAAGTATGAAAGTGACACGACGGAGGTTTTGCGAGACAGACTTATGAACTTGGTTTTTGAGATATTCAGGAAAAGGTTATTGTTGTCACATCATTTAGAGAAAAAACACTAATCTGACTGCATTAACTGAATAAACTTCCTTAAACATTTTGATGTCATCGGCATACGAGAGAGAAAAAAGAATAACGGATTGCAAAAGAAACATTGTTAACATAGATAATAAAAATAAGAATGGGCCTAATACTGACCCTAGGGGAATCCCACTAGTAACTTTGTTCAAGGAAGACGTTTGGCCATTTACGGCAACATAACATGATCTAGAAGCAGATGGCTGTGCAAGATTCACAACAGACTATAATAATAATAATAATAATAATAATAATAATAATAATAATAATAATAATAATAATAATAATAATAATAATAATAATAATAATAATAATAATATCTCACGTTTAACATGAAAAACAATATTTTATCAGGGATGCCGTATAGTGGAAGGCCTCGGAAATATCGACCATCTGGTGTTTTCGACGTGCGCTGATATCGCACTGCACACCGGTCTCTAGCATTATGCCTCCATCGAAATGCGACGACCATGGCTGGTATCGAACCCATGACCTTCGGGTGCGCAGCAGGGCCCCGTAATCTCTACATCACATCAGCAGACGGGTGGGAAGACGGCACTCGACATGGCTAAACATAACAAGGCGTCAGGTAATCATGGCGTTACGGCGATATATCTTCCTTATAACACACGAATTACGCCGGGCACTCCTACCAACTACCGTTCTTTTTAAGCATATGTTCTGCATGATTTCGACTAAACTGACACAAAACAGTTGTGATTGACTTTTAACGCTCTACGCTTTTGCCGACCCGACTTCGTAGTCTTCTGCTATGACACCTTTGTTCGAATACGGCTATTTGCTCGCTACTGCTGACAAAAGGCACAAATTTTATAGACAACTTCATCCTTGCTGCATTACAGTCAAGCTGGCGGCGTTCGTTTGCAGAAAGGAACAATGTCTTGCAGTTTCGCGAACTGGCAAGAGCAATATCACGTCGCCCTATAGTCGCCAATCAATCAGCATCTCTAATAGCATATCTGCTCGAAATCTAAAACGCTTGTTATGAAAACCGATAATCGCTATAAAAAAACTAGTCAAAATGTTGACACTGCCACTAAAGACGACGCTCCTTCCATCAGTTGTGACACACTTCCGTAGCTGCGACAAAAAGTGACAGGATGTTTATCTTGAGCAGGCGTTTATATATAACGGGCACGAAGGCTTATATGTAACGATGAGGGCTGTATTAGGGCTGTACCAGGAGGCTGTAATGAGGGCTGTACCAGGGCCTAATGATCGCATAGTACTCCTATGCTCTTCCAAGCAGCGTATATGTTAACGATATAGAGCGTTCACTGCGCGCCCCAGCGCCACTGTGTGTGTCACTAATGGTGACATTCACGAATCACATGCGTGAATAGCGAAAAAACTCGGCAGATCCCACGTATCTGGGAATCAACTTTATGCGAAGCAAGCGGAGGGAAGGTGGCCGTGTTGCACTTTTTTTAATTCAGCGACACGTCATGAAATGAAGCTAAACATATGTACAGATGTTGCACGCAGAGATATATGTTGAAGAGCTGCAGATGTGTATATAACCACTTTTTCACTTGTACAACGATGTCAGCTGGAAATGTGTTTTAGCAACACTAGGAGCTGATATGAAGCGCTGACGCTCGCGAAGATGCTGGCCCTTGACACTGCTACATAAATCAATTACAGCGCATGGCACCTCACCACGATTGGCGTTAGCCCGACGTGAAAGCCGTATGAAAGGAGTACATATGTAATATTTATAAAATTGGGTAGGCAGCACTCCAACCACTATTGACGTTTCACGAAGATTAGCGCCTATTTGAAAAGTAGTTCCGAGACCTGGGCGTAGATAGATAGATAGAAAGATAGATAGAAAGATAGATAGATAGATAGATAGATAGATAGATAGAATAGATAGATAGATAGATAGATAGATAGATAGATAGATAGATAGATAGATAGATAGATAGATAGATAGATAGATAGATAGATAGATTAGATAGATAGATGATAGATCGATAGATAGATAGATAGATAGATAGAGAGATCGATAGATCGATAGATAAGATAGATAGATAGATGAAGATAGATAGATAGATAGATGATAGAGATAGATGAGATAGATAGATAGATAGTAGATAATAGATAGATAGATATAAGATAGATAGATAGATAGATATTAGATAGATAGATAGAATAGATAGATAGATACGCTTAAAGTCGCCGAAGTTCGCTAAGAAATGCTTCGCCTTTAATAAACAGAGATAGTTCTCTGGCAATGTAAGGCAAACTTGAGCAGAAACAAATAACGCTGAAAAAATGAATGAGATGCAAATGGGCCTGGGACTCCGGGAGCTAACATCAGCTCGAGAGTTCCGGTGTTGATCACTCAAATGTAGCTTTCATGACTCTTCGTGTGCGCCCGCATACGAGCCGGCTTGCCCCCACCAACCACAAAGTCCACAGCCCGTCACAAGTGCTCACTCTATCTCACTTTAAGGAGTCGTATCGAACGCGCGCGTGACTAATTTCTATTGCAAGACATACATACGAACATACTCAGTCGTCGGATTCGTACCGGACAATAAATCGGCGTCGACCTCTTTAGCATCGCAATGAGCTCACCCTATAAGAACAAGGCAGGCACCCTCACGGAATGAACCGTGCGAAGAGGTGAAGGAAGTGGTGCACGTTTTCTTTGTACACACTCCTCGCTACCTCTCAACCTTCGCACTTTGCCAAGATGCGACTCACGGAGGGCACGTATATATACGGCTTAGCATACAGAGGCAAGAAGTGATTGCATTTTCTAGTTGCGGGATTACGTAACACAAAGACAATGCGTACGCTTGAGCATGTGCCAACGTTCTTCAGAGAAGCCAACACACTTACACCAATAAAACTAACAAGAAAGATGTTTTCTCGTTTTAACTGCAGTGTAATAATAAGAAGTGCTGGGATTGAACGGCCCCAAAACCACTGTAATAATTATGAGGCACCGTACTGGAGAATTGCGTAAGTTTTTACTACCTGTGATTCTAAACGAGCACCTAAATTGAAGCACGCGGGCCTCAAGAATTTTCACCTTTATGAAAAATGCAGCCGCCACGGTCGGGATTCAATGCTGCGACCTGCGAGTGAGCGTTTAAGCACCTTAACCACTAGACCAGGGCGGCCGCGGGTTTAGCTGTAGTGCAGTAGTTACACCACCGTTAAAAGAACGAATTGAGGTGGACGAAAAAACACCCCTTTTGCCGGCGAGAATCCATTGACTAATATTAGCCTGCCACCACTGGTGTGGCCAGGATGGCGATTTCGAGCTCACTCCTCTCCCCAGAAAACTTTTTGTATTGCATTTGTTTATGCACATGCCCACAAAAACGCACTCAGGAACACATATAATAGGCCTCTGACGCGGACCTTTTTTTTTACATCAATGTGTTTCACTTGGCAACGCGGCACAGTCAACAAAATAAGTAATAATGATTTCATTATGAGCTGTCCGCCATGATTGTGTAGTGGTTGCGGTGCTCGGCTGCTCACACGAAGGTCGAGAGAGAGAGAGATAAATAGAGAGGAAAGGCAGGGAGGTTAACCAAGCTTGGCTCGGTTGGCTACCCTACACTTGGGGTGGGGGAAGAGGGGAATAATAGAACGAAAAGAGACAGAAAAGAAGAGGAGTAAGGGTTCGATTCCGGCCCCTGTGGTCACATTTTGATAGACGCAGCATGCTGGAGGCTTGTGTTCTGTGCGATCTTAGCGCACGGTAAACTTTCGCGGAGCCCTCCATCATGGCGTTCATATAATCATAATGCCACGTTCCATTTCTCAAGTTTTCTTATCGCCCCAATACATTACACAATTCTCAGCGCAAACCACGCCCACAGTTTTCGAGAAGCTTCAGGACTGTAGTAGATAATTTCGATAAGATCGCGCCCACTCCGCGAGCTGTACAGATTAATCTGGAACCTATGTCACCGCCAACGATGCCGCTAGAGCATTCGATGGCAAGAGTATCAATGCCGACGCACTTCGCCGCTTGTCGGTACTTGATCGATGGCTGACGCTCCGTTCACTGCTATCTGCGCAAGACTGCGACTGTAATCAGACTTTCCGTTTACCGGGCACAGGTTTGCCCAAACAAACAGATGAATCCCAACATAAAGTTTCCTGTATTCGGCCACGTCTCGACCCCGTGACAATAGCGTGGTTTTAGGACGTAAAACCCCAGGGGTAGGGGGTTTCACGTGCGGGGGTAGCGGCACCGACCCGGTGTGCTACGCTCTGGTTACACCACTGAGTGCAAGTACACGCGAGCCTACGAAGCAGCTTTGTTGATGCTTTGGCTGCAGGGAATGAATAAATATGTCTGGACGCTTTATAACGGGTGGGCCTCTAAACCACTAGTTGTGCAATTCATATGTATTGACGCATGGCACAATTCATTTAGTATAGCTTTTTTTTTCGTTTTCGATGCACTTTGGAACAATCGCGTGGATCTATTGCAGAACACGTGCTTGCTATATACGCAGAAGGACGGAGTTCGGTGCTCTCCTAAACCAAAAATGCCATTACTACATAATTTCTTTGCATCTTTCTCGATTTTTCTGTCGCAGACATCGCTGATTTTTCGCTCCCAACAAACGACGCCGGCACCGATGCCAAGACCGTATTTTTGTGAAACTAATTCTCTAAGGCTGTCGCGTTAATAGCGTCCACTAACGTTGCCCGAAGCCTGTCTTTATTTGCGCAAATGTTTAAACAAATGACAGGCAAAGCAGGGGGTCACAAAACGTGTTGAAAAAGTTGCCCGCAGCTTCCCTCGGGGGAACACTGAGGAGGATGCGGAGCATATAATTGGTTAACGGGGTGTTAAAGTGCGACTTACTTGGGTCGATGGCTAAATTGGTTAACGTGGTTGTGAAATGGGGTGTTAAATTGCGACTTACTTGGGTCGATGGCTAAATTGGTTAACGTGGTTGTAGAAGGGGGTGTTAAATGAGTGAACACGTACACACGTATGCGAAAGGGCGGCGCTGGTCGAAGGGACGTCGATCATTGTGTTTGTGGATTCGTTGGAATTCATTTCACCGCGACCTTGGACGTCGACGCGCCGTACAAACCAACCGACGAGCGGCAACTGAGCGAGCGAGCGCCGACCTTGAGTATATATACAGCACGACGGCGCATGCACTGTCAGCTGTTGAATGTTCTCGAAGCGCGACGCCACATGCGCGTCCACTGGAGAATCAGGAGAATTGTAGATGTCGAACGCGGTGTGTAGAGGAGGAAGGGTGCACAGATGGTGGAGGAGTGAAGCGCGCGCGGTGTGTAGAGGAGGAAGGGATGCACAGATGGTGGAAGAGTGGGCGACGGCGCGACGGCGCATGCGCGCACGTCAGCTGTCGAATGTTCGAGAAGCGGTGTGGACGGCGCGGACGGCGCGGACGGCGCACTACAAGGCGCGAGTATAAGATGCTCCGCATCTAAAAACGGCGACACGCATCACAGCTAATGCAGACAGTACAATTTTTCTGTGGAGACAGCGTCCAGGATACAATGACACTTAGCCGGTGACAGCGACGCAAAATGTGATGGCGACCTTGACGACAGGTGTGCCCACGTCAAAATGGCTCCTTGAGTCGACAAGCGAAATCACGTCGAGTTCGGCGTCGTCGGTGGCTTGCCGTCTAACTAGCACGCCGCTTGTCGGCCTAGAGACTTCGTCACCCCCGAAGTTCTGCATGCTGCTATGATGTGTGCAGCGCACGCAACAGGAATTGTCCTGAATGTTTGCGCATCCGGGCCCAGTATTCACAAAAATATCTTACGTGAATGGGAAAACGCTCTTGTAAAGAAGTTTCGTAAACTCGTCGCCCCACCCCCTCCCTTCACGCAATGAGTTGTGGCAATGCAGGTAGCGTGCATAAATGAAGTAAATAAATCTATCATTTTTAACTGAGTGAGAGAGATAATTTATTTACATCAAGGTATAGAGGTCAGCCTGAGCTACAGTTTACTTTGGCCTGCTACTGTACACTGCAGGGAAGGGTGACAGGGGAACATTAGAGTGATGAATGACGATGCTAAGGCAAAGAGATTAGAGCATGGTCTTGAAACCCTGGGGCACATCACATTTTGCGTCGTTTCAGATAACTCAGATAATCAGATAATTCTTGAGATTGACTTCTACACAGCTTGAAACACTTTGAAATTCCTGTATGCTTCCGGGGGCAAGCCATACTGTATAAACTTTCAGAGAGTGTTTCTTTTAGATGCGAAGCACCTTCACGTCTCGGCTTGTCAGCGCGTTATGTCGTCGTCATGTCGGTGTGTCAAGCTGTCGTCATTGTCCATCATAAATGGGTACGGACCACGAAAACTTGTTGAATCCCACTACACGCCGCTGATTCATGCCATGCATATTGTGAGTTGGATTGGATTGAATTAGATAAATCTATATTAGGTCCTCCAATATACAAATGGGCCAGTCTCATACGGGGACCGAGAGCCTGAGCTCCTCGGCCGCCTCGCGCGCTTGTTGGACAGCCCAGAGTTAATCTGCTAAGGACGAGCGGCCGATTTCCACCTCCCACCTAGCAGAGGTGTCGTTACTGCCTGAAGCGTTATGTTTAACCCAGTGGTGTCAGAATGCGCGACAAAATTTAGCAAGGGCCTCGAGTCTCTATCTCAGTTAAGAGGCACAGTTGTATATATATAATGTAAAGTTATCTGTTTGAATCACTACTTCTTGAAACATATCTACAAAGTGATGGCGCTTTACTCGCCGCCTGTCGACTAAAAATGACGAAAACCACAGCTAACCCAGCAAATAGCCGACCACGTTGATGGAGCTGAAACACCCTTCCGTAAATGCTGTATAGCGAACTGAAACTGTTAAGAAGAAGAAGAAAAAGAAAAAGAAAAAGAAAAGAAGAAGAAAAAGAAAAAAGAAGAAGAAAAAGAAAAAGAAGAAGAAAAAGAAAAAGAAGAAGAAAAAAAGAAGAAGAAAAGAAGAAGAAGAAGAAGAAGAAGAAGAAGAAGAAGAAGAAGAAGAAGAAGAAGAAGCAGAAGAAGAAGCAGAAGAAGAAGAAGAAGAAGAAGAAGAAGAAGAAGAAGAAGAAGAGACGAAGAAAAAGAAGAACGCCCACACTCCCCCACTACTAATCAGGAACCTCCCGAAGAAGAAAGAAAGAAGAAGATAGAAGCAGAAGAAGAAGAAGAAGAAGAATGATGAATCGATAAGTAGCTCCCTAGCACACAATGTAAACATATTCCCACGATACGCTAGGAATAATCAAATCTGTTTGTCAAGAGAAAATGGTAGAGAACGCAAGGTTAGAGAGTTAAACCAGCCGAGCATAACCAGTTTGCTTCCCTACACGTAGAAAAGGCCTGGAAAAATCAAAAGAAGAAGAGGAAAGAGAGGAGAGAGAGAGAGAGAGAGAAATATAGGCAGCATTCGTTTAGAGAGAGAGAAATAATTAAAAGGAAGAGACAGGGAGGTTAACCTAGACGAACTGGTTTGCTACCCTGTAAGGGGTGGGGAAAAGGGTCGGAAAGAGGATAGCTATAGAGAGATATAAAATAAATTAGAAAAAAAACACATGCAGACACATTCAGGGAGTTCCAATCACAGTCGTTTGGACAGGCCGGTTGAACGCAAGAAGCGCATGAGCGCCTTCACAGCCTTCTTCTGCGACATAAAGTCCTGTCGGCAGCGCAGGAGTCTTTCTTCCGAAAGAGGCTGGTTGTCCAGTTCATCTAGTGCATTGCAGAGTGACTGTCTCTGCGAGCAGTATTGTGGGCATTCACACAGAATGTGCCAAGTTGTTTCATCACTGCCACAATGGTCGCAGGCAGCAGTGTCAGCCATTCCTATGCGGAACGCGTACGCATTGGTAAATGCGACGCCCAACCATAATCTGCACAGCATAGTAGCGTTTCGTCGGCGCAATTCCGGAGGAATTCAAAGACTGAGAGTTGGGTCTAAAGTACCTAACCGTGCATGGAAGAAATGTGGCTCGTTCCATTGTGACGTTGTGTGCTTGCGAGCAAGCATGCGGAGTTTCCGTGGAGCGTCAGTTCTGGAAAGCGGAATTGATATTTCATCGCTTTCAGTACGGGCAGAACGGGCAGCTCGATCGGCCCTTTCATTGCCAATTATTCCACAATGACTTGGCAGTCATTGAAAGGCTATTTCATGTCCTTCCTCAATGAGTTGGTGAGTCTTTTCTGCAATCTCAAATACCAGCTGTTCATACGGGCCGTGGCGTAAAGGTGATATGAGGGATTGCAGTGCCGCCTTTGAGTCACTGAAAATTGTCCATTTTTGTGGCTGTTGATCGCTAATTAATTGCAATATGGCACGAAGAGCTGTGAGCTCTGCTCCCGTTGATGTCGTAAGGTGGGAGGTCTTGAATTTTTTTGTCGTGTCTTTTATCGGTATAACGAATGATGCCGTTGAACTCTTCTGTAAAACAGAGCCGTCGGTGTATACGTGTATACAGCCTTGATACGTCTCGTATAACACGAGCAGAGCAAGCTGTCTAAGAGCAGGTGACGACATATCTGCTTTTTTCTTGATGCCAGGTATAGTTAGCCTGATATTAGCCTGAGTCAGGCACCAGGGAGGAGTCAAAGGCCTGGCGGCGGGTGTGCATGTTGGCAAAGAATCGCGGTATGTGGTGACCGTTTGGCGAATTGACGAACGTGGTGTGTCTGCTGGTAAAGAGGCTAGGTGGTGGCAGGGTGTCCGAGCAATATGCCTTATATGTGTCCGGAGTGCCTCAACGTCGATATGTGTTGTGATGAGGTGGTCACCGGCGATAGCTATAGTAGCCATTGTTGACGCACTACGAGGCAAGCCGAGGCAAATCCGGAGTGCCTGGGACTGAACACTCTGTAGCATTCGAAGGCTTGTTTTGCTTGCATTGGTCAATGCCGGTAAACTATACCGCAGGAAACCAAAAAAAAAGTACTCTGTACAGCTGTAGCATTGCACTGGGAGACATTCCCCAAGTCTTCCCTGCAAAGAACTTCAGTATATTACAGATGTCCATTAACCGTTTCTTCATGTACGAAACGTGATCGCTCCATGATAGATTCCTCTCAATTATGACGCCTAAAAACTTGTGCGATCGAACGTATGGTACAGTTTGACCATTGATGCTTATAGTGTACTTATCCATAGGCTTTCGTGTAAAAGCTACGAGGGCGCATTTCTCGGAAGAAATTTCCAAGCCTCGATTTTGGAGGTAGTGTAATGTTTCAGTGGCAGCTTTTTGAATTTTTCCTCGTAACTGCAGGCGTGTTACAGCCGATGCCCAAATGCAAATGTCATCTGCGTACATTGATAGCCTGACCGGGCTTGGCAGATGCTCAGTGAGAGCAATTAACGTAAGATTGAACAGCACAGGGCTGAGTACGCCACCCTGGGGGACGCCACGGTGGCTGTAATGTGGAGATGTTGGACCGCCTTCAGTGCTCACAAAGAAAGATCGCATTGACAAATAACTACGTATCCAGCGATACATCCGGCCACCTACTCCTATATCTTCGAGAGCGGTGAGAACAGCTTCATGCGTAACGTTGTCATACGCCCCTTTGACGTCACTTTTCGTTCTTCGCATTTACATTACGATTGGCCTAATAACTTCCCCTATAACTTCCTTGGCATTATGGTCTGTTAGATTCGTCAAAGCGGAAACGGTGCCATGGTGGCTGTGACACGGCTCATTCATATGTGGCACTAAGCGCACATATGTGTGAGGCAGTCATTCAAGCATTTAAGCGTGACCGCTTTACGAGTTGCTGATGGCCATGTTGCGACTCACATGTGAATGATCTACGTTGCGTCATGTTGTGAAAGTTGCAGTGGCAACTTCGAACGTAATGAGAGGTTGAGTCACGACGTGCTCAGAAGCTGGACGAAAAAAAATGTGGGAGATCCCACATACCTTGGAATCGACGTTATGCGACGCATGCGGAGGGAAGGTGACCATATTGCAATTTATTTTATTGTGTGACACGTCATGAAATGACGCTAAAGATATGTACAAACGTTGCTCGCACAGACATATGCTGAAGAGTTGCAGATGTTTATATAACCAGTTAGTTGCACTTGCGCAACGATGCGAACTGGAACATACGTATTAGCAACACCAGAAGCTGATATGAAGCGCTGATGCTCTCGAAGATGCTGGCCCTGGACACTGCCACATAAATTGACTTCAGCGCATGGCAGCTAACCACAAGTGGCGTTAACCCGACGTGACGGATGTACGAAAGGAGCACATGTGTAATGTTTATAAAATTGGGTAGGCAGTACTGCAACCACTATAGACGTTTCACGAAGATTAACGTCTTTTTGAAAAGTAGTTCCGAGACCTGGCGTAGCTCTGTGATAAAATGCTTCATTGCCACGCAGAATGCTTGGGTTTGATTCCAGCTGGGACCCGGACATTTATACTTTGCATTTCTCGAGTTAACGATACCGATTTCGGTTATTTCTTAACGTTCGCACGTTAAAATTGCCCATGTGTGTTTTCGTCATTCCTGGGTAGATACAAAGTGTCAATAACCTGTGGCACATACGCGCATACCACCGGCACATACTCGCCCGTGGGTTTGTGCCACTGTCTGGCGGGTCATGTTTGACGACGTACGTGACGGGATTGTGACATTATTTAGGACTTGAGCAGCGCGTCATATTCGCCAAACCATCTTACCCTCCCATGCTTATTTTGGTTCACGCCAAGTTAAGGGGGTGACCACAAGAGCAGACAAACGTAAGCGGATAGATAGATAGATAGATAGATAGATAGATAGATAGATAGATAGATAGATAGATAGATAGATAGATAGATAGATAGATAGATAGATAGATAGATAGATAGATAGATAGATAGATAGATAGATAGATAGATAGATAGATAGATAGATAGATAGATAGATAGATAGATAGGATGGATAGATGGATAGATGGATGGATAGATAGATAGATAGATAGATAGATAGATAGATAGATAGATAGATAGATAGATAGATAGATAGATAGATAGATAGATAGATAGATAGATAGATAGATAGATAGATAGATAGATAGATAGATAGATAGATAGATAGATAGATAGATAGATAGATAGATAGATAGATAGATAGATAGATAGATAGATAGATAGATAGATACGCTCAAAGTCGCCGAAGTGCGCTAAGAAATGCTTCGCATTTAAAAACTGTGACAAACTTGCCCTTTTTTCTCTCAGATTGTTTGAAGCTCTCGTATATAGCCCATCAAAGACGCTAGAGAAAAGTCTAGCTTTTTTTCTCACATTCGCAACTCTAGTGCACGTTCAGTTAGACATTAGCGGATTTCAATTTTAGCAATATTTTTTGTATTGCTACACATCTGTACGTAGTAAACAATATTTACTTTTTTATTGTGTTCCTGTCTTCATAATATTCGCATTATTGACTTGCTATCGTCCTTTAATAGAGCCAACCAATCACCCTCAAGCATTATATACACAAACCTTCTTTCCCCTTCCTAAGTACAGGGTAGCGAACTGTAGGTGTTCAGTGGTTAAGATTCCTTCATTATTCTTGCTCTTACTCCTACGACTATCACAACGTTTATAGCATGACCTCAATAATCTAACAGATTTGTTCCTCACACAATGTGAGGAACGATCACTGCGTTGGTTTCTGGTTTCTTTTTTTTCAGACAGCTCCTTGTCACACCTTTAGTTCAATAATCGCTTATGTAAAACGTCCTCAGTAGTGTCTAAAAAGAAAAAAAAGTTAGTCGACATGAGTTGCAATGTGGGCTTGTTGGTCATGCCTTTCAATGGACCATATGCGAAATTGCTTTGTGTTTTGGCAACACTGTGCATTTTGACCCCGCCGCCATTTTAATGTGGGCGAGTGGTCGACGGCAACGCGTTCGCTAGTACGGCCGTACGACTCCTGAACACGTGCTTCACTGCGCTGAGCTACTGCGATGGCCACAGCAAGACGTTTCCCGGTGTCTGAACATGTGGTGTGCACGAACTGTTTAGGAATCTTGCTACATCTTGCCACTTGTATGTCATTGCATCTTTCGGAAAGCGGTGGAAGGATACCTACAAGATATAAGCAAACAAACATTCAGTGTGACGTCATGAGCTAGGTTTCCCTAAGCTGTTCAAACGATTGTTGTTTACAAACACAGGCACTATCACAAATTCATCTCACATGGAATAGAGGTCACACTTATATGTGCATTGCAGGACTAATGATGCACTTGTATTGTGACCCCCTCCCCCGCAGTTTTTTCTGTGCACACTCCCGTTCCCTAGCAGCCTTTCCTAGATATGGCCCTTCACAGCAAGCCTTAAGAGGCATTAGTCACTTGTGGACACTTGGGGGAATTTAAATCAGTTATTTTTGATATCTAAGTAGCTTCAAAGGTTTTTAGGAGCTGTGAGTGTAAGGCAGCCAAAATGCTGAATCCCATACAACTAAGTTATGGCTGTCTCCACAGCCGTATGTTTTATAATGCATCATGAAACATTTTTCAAGTGAGGTGAGTTGCAACTCAAAAAAAAAAAAACAGCTGCAACGCAACTGAGTCAAAGAGACTAAAATGCAGAGAACGAATCCCGCCTTACGAATAAATAGGACTGCCGCATTCTGAACTCATGCAGAACGTCATTCAGTCAAGCCATGGTAATACTCATGGTGCCAGTTTTCGAAACCTACGACAGTGCGCCCCGCTATCTTTTCCATTTTATTTCGTTGGTAAAGGAAAATTAGTGAGAGAGGCCCCAATGGAAAAGTTGCGTCCGCGCACGTTGGGGGAATTGAAGTGCCTGAGCAGATACTTTTCTGTTCCAAAGTGGGCATAGCCCTTATCTTCCGAATGACTGTTTTGTTGCTGCGCGGTGACCGTTCTTGCGGACACAACGGAGCTTGAACGCGGACAAGCAACCGAGCTGCCTTTCTAGGATGCGTGTACGGCATGTTACTCGGAGTAGCGGAAGCTCTGCACGTCTCTGTGCGCAATCACCTTCAAAAACAACATTTCTGCGTCGTCCACCTACATGGTGTAATCTCGTCACAAAAAAGCCCGTCCTAACAGTTCGGTTCTGTCACTATAGTTACCCCACCAGCAGTGGCGGACTCTCTATTCGACTGCAGGGAATCACCGGGGCTCTTCGATTTACCATCTCAGACTCACCGCGGATAGTCTGCGGGTAGTCCGAGGCTTCCCCGAAGTCATAAGAAAATTTGAATGCCGCACAGCTTCTCAGCGAGTTCGAGACGGTAAATCGAAGAGCACCACTGTCGTGTAGAGGCCCGACGTAGTGAAAACACCTAGCCGCAAAGCTGACGAACTTATAAAAACACGGCGTGTCCGCGTAACACAGAAAAATGGTTAGTCCTGCATTGCTCTCGTGCAGCCCGCGCACCGCGGAGATGCATGCATCCTAGACTGTGCCCATAAAGCTTGTGCACGCCATACCCTGTTTTGCGTTTAAATGATCGCTGCAGAATCGTAATTCATGCCACATACCTATAGCTCCCATCGCTGTCTGTGACTCCGCGCTGCTTGCACAGCGGCACACAGCAGTGTACTGACATTTCGCCAGCAAAAAAAATCTGACTGCGACAGTCGAAGCGTTGAAACGCGTACGTTTTCATGTGGGTCGCCCGCGCGTAGTGGTCAAACCTCGCCAGCATGAAAATGGCGGATATGGTACCTGCTGCGTTCACTAGATGGCGCTGTTAATTTCGCATATTGCCTATTATTTTTTTTGTAGTGTGAAGCAAAATACAAAAATAGGAACGGATAAGCGAACACACTAGAGTGCTACTAGCAACAACACGTTTATTTTCGAAGTCAGACCACTGTTAAGCCATAATCGTCAGGCAGACAGATAAGCACATAAGATCACTCATATATATATATATATATATATATATATATATATATATATATATATATATATAGAGAGAGAGAGAGAGAGAGAGAGAGAGAGAGAGAGAGAGAATAAAATGAGGGAACGGCAGGGAGGTTAACCAGAAAATGGAGCATCCGGTTTGCTACCCTGCACTAGGGGAAGGGGGAATGGGGAAGAAAGATGATAAAGAAAGCGAAGAGGGAAATAGACGCGCGCAAAAAAAGGGGGCTGGGGTGCTACCGTCTATACAATAGGCCGCTGCCACGCAAAAAGTTCAGTAAGACCTTCAGTGATTTTCTGTGAGCACACAAATCATGTCGCCTTTCCAGCACTGATTGTTCAGACAAAGGTCTGTCGTCAAGGCGAGCTAACGCAGCAGCTAGTTGCCGTTTTTGCACGCTGTAACGAGGGAAGTGACAAAGAACGTGCTCTATAGTTTCATCGCTGCCGCAATGACCGCAAGCAGCACTGTCTTCCATGCTGATTCGGAAGGCGAAAGCTTTGGTGAAGGCAACACCAAGCCATAGTTGGCAAAGCACCGTTGTCTCGAGTCGAGAGAGTCCAGACGGAGGCCGGAGTCGACGAGACGTGTCCAGTCTACGCAGTCGCGTGTGCCGTAAGCACTCGGCGTTCCACAGGGATTTTAATTCTGCATTAGCAATTTTTCGGATTGTCATTGCAGCATCAGTCCTTGAACATGGTATAGATTCTTCTTCACCATCTTCGTGTGCTGATCGAGCAGCTGCATCGGCATGTTCGTTGCCCAATGTGCCGCAGTGACTTGGAAGCCACTGAAACGTGATTCTGTGTCCTTCGTTGAAGAGGTGGTGAAGCAGCTCTCTAATTTCCAGCACTAGTTGTTCATGAGGTCCCCGGCGTAAGGCGAATATCAAACACTGTAGTGCTGCCTTAGAGTCGGTGAATACGCTCCATTTCTTGGCTTCTTGGTGTTTAATGGCTTGAATTGCGCTACGTAGAGCAGAGAGTTCTGCAGCTGTCGATGATGTCTCGTGGAATAACCGAAACTTCACCGTTGTCGCTGTTGCAGGAAAGATCACCGACCCTGCAGACCCATCCACTTTGGTTGAAGCGTCAGTATATAGATGAGTATGCTCACTGTACTTCTCATATAACAAGAGAAGAGAAAGCTGATTTGGCGCTGGAGACGAGAGCCGGGCTTTTGACCCTATGCCTGGAACCGTGAGTTCAACATGTGCATAGGTCATACTCCATGGGGTAGTTGAAATTCTCGATGAAGTTCTATATCCCGTGGGAATGCGTGTGCGATATGACAAGACTGTCTGGCAAAATAAGGCACGAGGTCGGGCTTCTGGCAGTGAAGCTAGATGATGGGCAGGGGCATGAGTAAGATGCCTCACGTGTGCTCTGAGCACTTCCATCATGATATGCGTCTTGAGCGGATAGTCATTAGCGATCTCGATTGTCTCAGAGGTTGATGAATATCGCGGTAGCCCCCGACAAACTCGCAGAGCCATAGCCTGGATGCTTTCGAGAGTCCGAATGTTGGTTCTACAGGTATTGGTCAACACAGGCAAACTGTAGCGCAAATAGCCAAGAAAAAGCGTCTTGTACAATTGCATCATTGCATGCACTGAAGTCTCCCAGGTTTTTACTCCAAGGTACTTGAATAAGTTAGCCATTTCTGTCAGCCTCTTCTTCAAGTGGGCCACATGTGGGCACCAGCAGAGGTCTCTATCAATGAATACACCTAGAAATCTGTGCGTCCTGACATATGGTATGACTTGGCCATCGATAGATATAGCGTATGGTCTCATTGGCTTTCGACTAAAAGCAATCAATGCACATTTCGCTGGCGATATTTTCAGACCCTGGTCCTTGAGGTACAATGATACCAACGTCACAGCTTTGTGAAGTCTTGCGCGTACCTGGGGTCTTGTCACGCCAGATGCCCAGACGCCGATGTCGTCAGCGTACATGGATAACTTGACCACACTTGGTAGTCGTTCTACAAGACCAATGAGAACGAGGTTGAAGAGGGTTGGACTCAAGACGCCACCTTGCGGAACTCCACGATGGTGTTGGGAGGTTGGACCATCTGCAGTGTTCACAAATAAGGTCCGCCCTTGTAAATAACTGCGTGTCCAACAATACAGTTGCCCGCCTAGGCACACTGACTCAATGGCTTCGAGGATGGCGTCATGTAGAACGTTGTCGTATGCTCCTTTTACGTCAAGGAACATGGCAGCAGATAGTCGTTTACATGACTTTTGTTGCTGGACATATGTGACGAGAGCTATAACATTGTCGATCGAACATCGGTCACGGCGAAATCCAGCCATGGCGTTCGGATATATCTCATAGTATTCCAGGTACCATTCAAGCCTCGCCAAGACCATTCTCTCCATTACCTTTCTTACGCCACTTGAAAGTGCGATTGGTCGGTAAGAGGCAATGTCCAGGGGAGATTTGCCAGGCTTAAGAATCGGTACCAAGCGGCTAATCTTCGAATCTTGCTGAACGACGCCAGCTTGCCAGGAATCGTTGAAGATGTTAAGGAGTGCTTCTCGTGCCCGTTTACCAGGGTTGCACAACATCCTGTATGAAATGTCATCCGGGCCAGTCGACGACGACTTATTACATAAGACGAGCGCCGCATCGAGCTCCTGTGATGTAAACGGTAGATCCATGCGCGGGTTCCGTGAGTGAGGGATATGATTCACTGTATGTAGGCTTGTGTACGCTGTCTGGCCCACGGTCATAGCGCAGAAATCTTCTGCTACCTCAATTTCGTGCCGGCGATGAAAAAGTGCAAGGGCTTTGAAGGGAAAACGCTGCTCTGGAACAGAACGTAGGCCTCGCACAATTCTCCATATCTGAGACAGAGGTTTATGAGGATCTAGCGACGCACAAAATTTCCTCCATCGTTGAGTGTCTAATTTGTCGAGGCGCCGTTGTATCTTCTTTTGGATGCACCGGGCTGTTCGTAGATCGTCTGTGGAATTGGTGCGTCGGTATCGTCTTTCGGCATGACGGCGGATCGCACGAAGTCGCTCCAGCTCGAGCTCAAATTCAGAGTACTTCGAAGAGCATATTGTGCGCATAGCCGCATGTGCAGTTTTCTTAATAGCTTGCTGAAGACCATTGCACAGGCCTTCTTCACAAGCATCCTCAAGTTGAGTTTTGAACACACTCCAATCTATTCTTTGTGTTGTGGTAGAGGAGTACGTGTTGATTGATTGATATATGGGGTTTAACGTCCCAAAACCACCATATGATCATGAGAGACGCCGTAGTGGAGGGCTCCGGAAATTTCGACCACCTGGGGTTCTTTAACGTGCACCCAAATCTGAGCACACGGGCCTACATCATTTTCGCCTCCATCGGAAATGCAGCCGCCGCAGCCGGGATTCGAACCCGCGACCTGCGGGTCAGCAGCCGAGTACCTTAGCCACTAGACCACCGCGACGGGGCAGAGGAGTACGTGTTCGAAATACCTTTAATCTTCAGGTAAGTGGGGATGTGGTCGCTTCCGTGTGTTTCAATGTCCAAAAACCACTTTACCTTTGTAGAGAATCGGCGTGAAACAAAGGACAAATCAAGGCAGCTGCTATATGTAGTGCCTCACAAAAATGTAGGACTGGCGTCATTCAGAAGGACGAGACCATGGCTGGAAACCAATCATGCTAGACGTCGTCCCGTTGGATTAAGCCTTGAGCTTCCCCAGATGGGATGATGCGCATTGAAATCCCCAGTGATAATCCACGGACCCGGATGTGCCCTTAATACGCCGCCTAGTTTGTTGGCGTCGAATTAACTTGATGGGGATATATACACACCTAGAAGTGCGAATGTCACCTTTCCTTTTTAACAGACAAGCACACATATTGATTGCCGTCGTGAGGTTGCACTGGCTGGACGACGTAAGTAAGCTCCCGGCGAATAAATACAACAAACTTGCTACTTTTGATGTCACTTGAGGAGAAAAATGACTCGTAGCCGGATAATCTGATTGGTTGCGATAATTTCGGTTCACATATAATCATGATAGGAAATCGGTACAGATGAACGAACTGGCGAAAATCAGATATGCGAGATCTCAGACCCCTTGCATTCCACTGAAAAATGTACGCTTCTCTGACCGCCTGTCGGAACGACTTGTGATTGTCGGCCATGGCTTTACTGGAGGCTTGCAAGGACCGGGCTCAACGCGTCCAGCACCTGTAGGCCGCTCCTAGCAGTTGGCGTATCGATGCTTGTCAAAAGACTTCTGACGACACTCACAATGGATCGCAGCATAGGAATAATTTGACGATCTGCTGTTGGAGCCTCGTCAACAGCAGCATTGGCTTTCACTGGGAGCAGAGAGCGAGCGGGAAGGCTGCTCGGAAGGCTGTGCGTTCGCAAGCTCCGGCCAGTCTTCAAGGGAGAGAGGCTTCGCCGGTGGAGGTATTCTTGTACTCTCTGGCTTTCATCACTCATATAAATGCGTGACAATGTCATCTACCTATCTGGTGTGTTTTCTTTTAGGTAGATGACATTATCACTCATATGAATAAATACGTGCAATGTCATCTACCTAAAAGAAAACACACCAGATAAAACCAAGTATCACAGTAAGCAGAAAACCAAGCTCCTTGGGGGACATTGCAATCGAAAACTTGCTGATACAAAGATCGCCCAAAGCGTTAATAAGTACGGCTTCCATGATAAAACGAGTTAAGTCGTCTTTATGCCGACCAACAATGATTGTATCCTGCATTGAATAAACGCCGAACCAGTAGGTGTGTGAATGAGCGACTAAGAGAGTACAGTTACAAGTTGCATAAACGGCCGCAGGAAGGTTTTCTCGCTCTTCATGCATGTGGTTGCAGGCCTTTGTTCCAGAATACAATTATTGTTGATCGGCATAAAGATTACTCATTTGATCGTGGCAGCCGACACTATTTTGATAATGCTATCTTGCAATATCAGGGACCATAAGTGTGCTTCACCACAAAATGTATTACGTAGAGTAGAGCTATCACTTTTTATATATTTTTCTCTCTTTCTGTTTTTCAGTCCCCACTCCGCCTCCCCACGCAGAGTAGCAAGTCAGCGTTTTACACACGCCGGTCAGATTTTGTGCCTTTCAATAAAGAGTTCCCCATTTCTTCTCATTGGAAACTATGGGAGGGGTCACATAACCTAATTATACGTCACTATACAAGGCATAAGCTCATCATTGTAAGCAAGATAGAAGTTGCAGCCTTGTATAAACCAAACCGGCTTATACATTGGCTCCAGAGAAAGCCCATGTTCCCGAATCGTTCGCCTTTACGTGCATGCATAAACGACTGCATCAAAAGTTAATCCCGGGTGAGAAAATATTACGATGATGACCTCCTGCCTGGCGCTCACCCCAGTGCCGTCGCGCGGAGCTTAGGGAATACCAATCCCAGCATGCCTCTCGACGAGGGTTGGACCAACAGCAGAAATTATCAGGGCCTGAGTGCGAAAATTTCTGCCAGTAGCCGCGTACGCCTCTTGTGTGATTTCACACGTGTAAACTAGGGTGCCATGCATGATTTTCAGCCTGCATATCTAGAATCGGTGTTTAAGACATGTTGGGCAACAATACGGGTTAAGAATTAAATTGAAGAGCCCCGTAAGTTAAGGAGGAGGAGGAGGAAGAGGGGGAGGAGGAAAGTTTAAGCGGAAGGACAGGGAGGTTAGCCAGTTCTCAGACCGGCTGGCTACCCTGTACTGGGGAAAGGGGCGAGGGTAATAAAAGATAATAAAAAGAAAAGTTGCGAAGAGAGAGAGAGAGGGAGAGAGAAATTACAAAAGAATAGCGACAAGGGAAAGACAACATCAAAGAGTATAAGACACTAAAGTCTGTCTCTGAGGCCAGTTGTCCGCAAAAAGCGTAGCAGAGCTTTCAAAGCGTTCTGGGCTGAGGATGCGCCCGTAAATTAAAGTTCAAAAGTTCAATATTAAGCGCTCCAAAACGAAGTTATGGATGCCTCACCAGCTTTACGGTAAAATAACCTAAAATTATTATTGACGGACTGCCATGAGAGCATCAGAAGTCGTTTAAGGAGAGCGCTCGTCTCGGAAGTCTCGGGCAGATGCCTCGAGCGCCGTAAGTAACTCCTACACCTGATCACTCGGAGGAGGTGGTGAAAGCGGCGGCCACTCGGGTCGGCGCCGAGCGACGCCTCTCCGGTGCAGCAACCACCGGCTCCCGTGACGCGCGCTCGCTCGCGGCGGAACTGGGCCAGGCGAGCGTGGTCGTGAGCCGCCGGTGGAGTCCCGTTAGCGGAGAAGTCCAACGGGGAGCCGAAGAAGGGGGGACGCCCTTCCCCTCGCCAATGCAGCTGGCCTCAGCTCGTAGTCCTTCCTCGTCCCGGAGCCCTTGCCGCCGCTGTTCCCTCTCGCTTATATATAAAAACAGGTCCCCTGAATCTAGACCGTTTCCCAAGAGTCGGCCATCGGACACTGAGTCTGTGCGACGTGCCTTCTCTGCAGCGACAACACTGCACGCCTCGACGTGCGCCCAGGAGTCCACGCGGCACCCCTCCAGCGAAGGCCAGCGGGAGTGTTGTTTTCTGTGCGCGTTCTGTGGTGGCCCCCTCTGACCAACAACAGTGCGTAGCGGCCCGAAGACGTGCGAGTGACCGCGCCAAGCGGACTACCCATCGGCACCGTCCTTAGACTGTGCCGCCGGCGTGTTACCACTGCCCTCCTGGTTGTCTTGACCGTGAGAGAAAAAGGATCCCGTGTTGTCGACGACGAAGAGAGAAGCCGTCCACGATGATTCTTAGGTAGGTGCCACCCGCCAAACCCGGGGTTCTTCTGTCACCCGGAGCCCGGTGAACGCAACTCATCGGTGGGGTTTTCCCGATAGGGAGAACCGTCTCGCACGCTTTGGAATAGCTGCTCGATTTCTGTTTTTTTCTTCGAAGCGCCTTGCCCAACCCTTTGGATTACAGGATGCTCTGAGGATAAACTGCACTCGTGGCGTATACGGTAGGTGATCGCGACTCTAAATCGTCTGCCCCATCGTCATCCTGTTCTGGACTTTACCATAGGCGATCAGCTGTGGCGATCATACAATCCATTCCGCGTGTCGTTTGCCGCGCGGTGAAATTTCACGTCAGCTTGCTTTTCTGCGTGAGATATTTTGTCAGTGGAACAGTCCGTTTATGATGATGTCGTCCTACGGCTCCTTACCGAGAGATGGTCCCGCTCATTCCGGACCGCTTCGCCTCGTTTGCATACGCGGTCAATGTGCGCGCCGTGTGCTGAATCGTGACGATGTTGACTCGCTTCTTTCGTCACGCTGCCCATTCATAACAAGGCCCAGGGTAACGTCCGTAAGCTGGGTGAGAAAATTGAGAGTCTTTTTCCGTTTCTAGGGAACTTCTCGGCGCTTTTCGCCGTGTTGCATGAAAGCCGCATTGGATTCCTCCTTTATGGTTAGATACAAACTGAGTTATAGTACGTAGCAGAGAGCAGGTGTTCAAGCAAGAATGTATATTTGTTGGTGTTTCATTTGCCAACACTATGATTTACTTATGAGAGACACCGTAGTAGTGAGAATTTCGATAGTTTGGGGTTCTTTAAAGCACACATAAATCTGTAGAAACGGATCTCAAGGAAATTAACCAGCAACGAAATGCGGCCGCGGCTTGGATTCTACCCAGCAACCTTCGGTCGAACCACGAGAATTTATGAAAAAGGTAACCTTGAGTGATGTGATGATTCGCGTCTAATTTGTCAGTATAGTCAGAATGAGCATACAATAATTAGCACTCAAAACTCGTTCTCATGTCACGTTTTCTTGGTAACAGCTGCGTAAACGCGGATTATGCTTGTCTTAATCATAAGGAGATGTTTAAAATGTTTGCTCGAGATTTATCACCGATAGTTTTCGCAGCTGAAGGTAGAAATAGGTATATATATGCATGCGTCGATGTCGCACGAGTTCGGGAAACATCTACCGATCATAGTAATCTTCGGCATATTTGCGCACCGGAAATAACTATTTATTTCGGAAGGCGCAAAAGAGATTAAAAAAAACGCCCTCTTTTTCTGTGTTTCGACGAGCGGCAGTATACAACTTTGCTTCAATTTCGTCAGTCGTGCCACACTCTGTATAACAGCACGACCGAAAGGACTAACTTACGAAAGCGATAAAAAAGAAATGAACAATACGCAGTTTTAGGCCCTACATTTTATTCTGCCTACTGCATTCCTTGTTTCCGCAGTGGAAGAAAAAAAAAGAACGCGTGCAAGTTCGTTTTTCGTAAGAGCATTTACATGCACGCCCGCAGAATGTCTCATTTCGTCATCGCGTGCGGGGTCGCATGAGTGGTTCACCTTTTCGATGGCGGCATTTCGCGTTTGCGCTCTGCCCTCTCGAAAACGATCTACGCCAGTCGTGCGCCGCCGATGTTTCAACAGGTTCCTTCTCTACTTACATCGTCGACAAATGACGGGGCGCGCGGCGCGCAAGCAGCAACGAACGACGACAAAATGCACCCGGCATAAGGGCGAAGGAGAGGCGGTCGTCAATTCGCGAGATTCGCATTTTTCTCTCGTCGTTACTTCGATCCGGTCGCGCTGCGAAGGAAACACGAACGCGTAGCGTCGGGAAAGCGGGAGGCATGTAGCGAGCGTCGACGTGTGGCCCTAACAAAAAGATTATACAGCGCTCCCGCAGTCCACTGGGACGAGAGCGCTGAAGAAGAAATCGCGAGGAAGAAGAGCACGGACGTCGCTGTGCAGTCTATGGGCACGAAGCAAGGAAAGACGCGCGGGCAAACAAAAAGAAAGACGATGGCCGCGTAGCTACGTGGCAATGACCGTGACCAATCGCTCGAATCATCCACGAGCCAGCGCCGCCGTTCGCTGACAGCACAAGGCAGCAGCGACGTGCCGGCCGCTTCACCTCAGTGACGACGGGAGGCGATGATGCCAAACCACGCGCGTAGCAGACAGCCTAACCCGCGTGTCGCTCTCCTCGCTCAGCGAGATTTCACGGGACGAGAAAGAGTTTGACCACTGTTATTTGGCGTGCGTGTGTGGCCGATCCGAAAGGTAGGCGCCGACAAGATTGGCGCGAGCGAATCCCTGTAGCTTCTATACGGAGGCGACAGCGTGTTGAGAAGTTTCGCGCAAGCTGTCCCAGTCGAATAGGGACAGAAAATCCGCCCTAACGCCCGCCTTCAGCGCTGCTGTTTTGCGTTTTGTAAAGCTGTGCGGGTTTGTAAGATTCAGAGAGCCGTATACGAAACACCAATGCGTTGTTCGTAATATAGCGAGCTTGGTTCAGATCGGGTGCTTCAGGAGAACACACACGCTATTAAGTAACGACACACTATTTAGTACGTGCATGGCCGACATTTCCGGAGTCCTCTAGAACGGTGTCCCTGTTAATTATATCGTGGTTTTTGGACATAAATCCCCAGATATCATTTTTTTACTATTCAAGATTCTAAGAGGTTTGCAATTTATAGAAGAAAGAAAGGATCCCAGTGGCAATCACGACATCGAAATTAGCGATCGACTACAGAGATATAATAGATAGACAGATTGATTGATTAAATAACCTTATTGGAGATATGTTAGATGTTTCCACAAAAATCATTCACATCTTATTTAAATATTTTAGAGTGCACATAGCTATCAACGGTGGAAATTATAGGATCACCAGTTAGCTAGTACTCGACTTACGGGAAAGAGGAAATCCCGAAATAGTACACAGCGAATAGAGCAGCAATTTCAGAAAATAAAACCTAATAAATAAGACAGACTTCCATCGAGATTGTGGGCATCGAGTCCGAACGACCATTTCTGTTACCAGGACGGCCCGCCCGCTTAGATCCAGCACAAATGCTCACCTTGAAACGTAGACCATTGTTTCTGCATTTCAAGAAACAATGATCAAGCGTCAAAACGGCCCGTCTAAGTATATCTTACCTCGAATATACCGTTATTTAGGTCATAAGAAAAAGGAATGTTGCAATAAAACAGTTGGGCGGCAGCCAAAATACAGCATGCAAAATAAAGTACGGCCGCAACGTTTTCCCAAATCAAACGTTGAATCTGTACTTCTTTTCGACTTCACTTTCTACCTCAGGGCGTCACTAATGGCCCCGCTGGTGCAATGATACGCACAGACGAAGTTAAGCTCGGCTGTATACCTCTGGCAGCCGAAGCTGTAAAAACAATTCGTCGCCAGATTCAAAAGAGGGTGGAGAGCTACGGTCGACCACGTCCATCCCCATTCGCCTCCTTCGCATATGTCGGACACGTGAGGACGCGCTCCAAAACGAAAAAGTAAAGTAGCGAGGACGTCTGATCACGACTACGAAGCCAAGAAGCACGTGCAAAGGAGGGTTGAGAGCGGCCGTGTATATAGTTGAAAGGGATAAAACACGGCACTCTTCAGCGCTGCTTCAACCCTCGCGCTGAACCTGTTCTCCGAACAGCGGTAGTCACGGCGGCTTCGGCAGCCCAAACACAGCCGGCAGCAGTCGAGCTCCAATCCTCGATCGGTCGCGCTGCCGTTGTCGCGATCGCCGCCAGTTTCCTCGGAGTGATCCGCATTCAGTCCGCCTCTCGAAGCGCTTTCTCTGGAGAGATTCCACCCCGATAGACGCGAGAGAGCGGTGCGCCACACACACGTACACGGAGTGAAGTGGGGCGGGCGTTCGCTTGTGTGAACGAACGTCGGTGAGAGCTGTGTAGGGAACGCAGGAAGGAGTTTCTTTTCTGCTGGAGGTAGCGCAGTTTTGGAAGAGAGAAATATCCCTCGCCCCCCCCCCAACCCCTGCAGAGCAGTTTGTCGTATATACACGCTTAACGAAGGCGCGAGCCAACGTTGTCGCGTCCTTAGAGCGCCCACCGTCATCGTATTCGAATCGACGAGGCCGATTTGTGTAAGAACGCGAACGAACTAAACGGCGCTCGGCGGCGACGCCGAAGTGGTGCCCCGAGGTATAGACGAAAAGGCGCCGCGAAAATGTGCGCGAGGTTTATTTTATACAACGGCGATTTTGCTGTCAATACGAATTCAGAGAGCGGCCTTCGGAAACTCGGTAGTTTACCAGACACAACTGTTGCCAAGCTCGCAGCTTTTAACTGACAAGTCACCGCATGCAACTGTTATTCGTTTGTACATGCAGCTTTTGCTCGGCGTGGGATTTCGCAGGTGTGACATTGAGATCAAATAAACTGCCTTTCTACCACGATGCCTTATTATAATTGTCTGAAGTTTTCTTTTACGTTGAATAAATGTATTTAGCGAGGTGCACCACGAAATTTCTCGACGTTTGCTAAGTACCGCAGCCTTTAGACAGGTGATGTATGTTCAGATGAAGTTATGTACGTTCCTGACGTGTATGTTTACGAATTGCCGACACATCAGTAGCGGCTGCGACATATTGGACACCTTCAGGTTTGTTATTTCTCTTTATGCGATGCATTGAAACAAACACGTTTTTGTACGACTACTGTAATTTGTATGTATGCGTTTCAATATGACCACAAAATTTGAATAAGTAACCAAGGAAATGTTAGGCGTCATTCCAGAGCCGCAGTGAAGGTCGTGTCGTTAGGTGTGCATCCAGCATGCCAAAGCTTGTCTGAGACAACTAACATCAGTGTTGCTGGCAGTGTGACGTCATGAGCTCTTAGTAGAGTACTAGGGCTCTAAATCGTTAACTACTTGTTCTAAACACGTCATGAGCGAGTGTGGTTGTCGTGAATTCGTTCACGGCGTAATTTTCGTCAGCAAGGCCTCATCAAGTATGAGGCCCACGGGACGACTTATGCTCTCCCATAGCTATCATACTAAATAGTAGAGTGCCCTACACTAAATGATTGTGCAATTTTAAACACGCTGTTGGTTCTAAGCTATCAGGGTAGGTTACTAATACCTCGTCGCCTCTTTTTAGTGTTAGGAAAAGTTTTTCTCTCCGTAATAGCAGAGTATACTTTGTACTCTCAATCGTAGAGCACTTGTTCTAAACGCACAGACTCCATGCTCTTCGCGTGCGTAACCGGAAATGGCTCCTTGCTCTCCCATAGTAGAGGGAAGGTAGTGCTCTAAAGGGTTCACATTTTATTCTCAGCACATGCAGTGTCAGTGCGGTACATACTGGGACATTTTCTGCTATTCCTTAGTGGAGTATAGAGTACTTTAACTCGTTAAACACTTTTTCTAAACATACCGTTTTAGAGCGAAAGCACTTCCACCCAAGTTAATGAAGTTTTGTGCTTGTCTAATGAACAGGAGAAGTTGCCAGGACTCGGTAGGGCAATCGGTCACGATAGGGGAATTCGTAGCTGCCGATGCACGCATTCTTCGGCCTTTCGACGCTTGCACACGATTGCTTGGGATAGTCGGGATTCACGTTGCTCGTCCGTTTCTGAAGTGCTCCTGTCACAAATCTACGTTCTTCGAGATTTCAAAACGCGTTTGGCATTGTCCAGGGCTGTCGAATGTGCTTTCTCCGTGTGGTACGTTGTTCGGCAGCGCCAAACTGTCGCTCGTTCGTTCATCAACAACAAAGTTAGTCATATTCTACCCCGATAGACGCGAGAGACTTACAAACCAAGCTAGTCATTTTAATGAGGGAAAAAAGCGGATAAGATGTTGTTGCTCTAAGCATCGAGGGTCGGAGCACTGAAGTCATGCACGCGGTGGATTGAACCTCCGTCCTTTCCGGCAATTTTCGCATTGGCATCTCCTAATGTTTGAGACACCTGCATCCATATATAAATATTGCAACACCAGTACGAACACCCTATCGAGTTTTGTCAATAGCTACTCTGCGATATCATCCATGTTCTAGTTTCGATGAGTCATCTGGTGCCACTTACTTTATGCGCTAAATTGAATAGGCTGCATGGTATGACGTCCCTTATATCAACGTCATTGCCACCTTCTCCACATTGTGGTGGCACTTTCAAAGCAGCCACTACATATATTGCCGCCACCGACGGCTGTTAAAAGGAAGCATAAAGAGTCATAACGCAGAAAGTTCCCGCCACGGCTTTAATGCTCGTATATTGCAGGTCTCAGGTAGTTGAACGCAGCAAAATTGTTTGTGGTGTCGCACTGCATTCTGAAGCGTGCTATCAGTATTCGATATGAGGCTATTATCTGCGTTTTTGTGGAAAGAGCAGCGACACGTGTCCTGCATGACCGCACGGTGCCATCGATGTCATGCAGCTCAACACGAATGCGGTTATCCAGTCCGAAATTGCGTATAACAGGACGTCCGCTTCCGTGTACAACAAATCTACAATCCTACGGCACATCGTTCACGGTGGCCTTGTCGCGTAATACGAAACAGACGCGGCTACAGCATGCAACCTCACATCGATAAGTTACGCGCGTGTAGATTCCGTATGGCTGTAACTTCGGGGAATGTAGCGCATTAATAAGCTACGAAGTACTTAATTACACGTGGAGTGGATAGGAAAATAAAAAGTGTGTATAATACGAGGGTACGCGAGAAAGTTGTAGGAAATGCGACAAGATATAGACGTGCGTGTCTTGTTTAAAGATGCCAACTTTGGGGCACTTCACTGAGAAAACCATGACGCATTCCGGCCACTGCAATTTTCGGCGTTAGGTTGCAGATATATTGGCGCAGCTGATCGATACGATCGCAGTATTGAAATAAACGAAGGTGATATGTGGACGACTTTTTAATCTTTTACAGATCGAACCAAGATGCTACGGTAAAAACATGCACGATCCCTAATGCATTCGAGCGATTTCCTTTTCATCTCAGTTGATGTACTAATCCCCCCCCCCCTTTAAATCCCACCACCATTTTTTTCCGAAAGCTGTGTCCCTAGCGAGGTTTTTCATGCTAGGCGCAGAATTGTGTAGGCCTCCAGAATTGTGTAGACATCGTAAGCTGTCTGCACCTTCCCTGCACTGTCTTCGTGATTGGTTCACCATTGACCGAACGCCGACGTGATGTGATGACGCCATGATGTGACGTCACGTTATGTAACGTCATAGTGTTGACGTTACAAATGCTGGCTATCTGTAGCGTTTTGATGGAGCCATGTGGTAAAGTCGTCGTGGGATTTTATGTATCACTTCTGTTGATGCTGCCGAAAATGAATTGTCGCATTTGATGACGCATTTGAATCTTTCGCCTTAACATTAGAGTATCGTAGGTAGACGTTCTTAATTCTACCCATTCTTCATTAAATGATCGCTGCAATGTAAACCGCTGCTTCCACGCGCGGCACACAGCCGCGAAGAGCGAGAAGTCGTCGACTTGGGATGAGCAAGGTCACACGCGCGTCGTGCGCCCACCTGTCACGGTGGTTATGAGCAAAGCGAAAATCGCTTTCCGCTTTCGCCACTTTTACGGACACGCCTTTATTTGTGAGGTCGACGAAAAGGAAACCGAGTGAGTGAGTGGGACGCTGCGGGCCCCTTGTATGGGCGGAAGCTTGACGAAACAGCCGGAAAGAGGTCGCCGGTGACAGAACGTCTCATTTTTGTTTGTTTGTTTCATCTCCAACACTTATAAATTAGGTGTCAGTAACGAAGTAGGCAACTGAGTGATAATGTTTGCCGCAAAACTTAGAACGAATGGTCCTATATATTTCACCGAAACATATGACTGGTTTGTTTGTTTGTTTGTTTGTTTGTTTGTTTGCGTTTTTATACTACCATCAGAAGAAAGTGACGAAACAGTTCACAATTATCGACAAACATGATTCGCCGTAAGTTACTTCAAGGTATGGAAATTATTTTATTTTACGTTAGTGTTGGTTGCTCATAATGCATGTAACCATGTCAAATTTCTTCTAGATTTAAAGCTCAATGACGTTAACACACGACAAAGAATATAAAACTCATAAATATGCACTTCCAGCAACTGTTCTACGTCGCACTTCCTGCGTCGAACTTCCGCATCTCGGTGGCGGCGCCAGCTGGTCTGCGAGTTTCGTGGAACCATGTCCACGTGCATGCACTGTCGGTCAACCGTTTTGCACTGGCCAGCCCCACCTTCTGCCTTCAAACAACAAACCAGGCCCGCCATCACGGCCCTTGCACTTCGGTTCACTCTTTCAACGCCGCGTAACAGGGGCACTTTCTCATTGCTTACGGAAGCTCAGTGACCTTTATCTTACGCGAACTTTTAATTATGGGTGAAATTACCTAACCCGAGATACTTTAACTCGAGAATAATTTACTCGCGCCAGTTGGTTAACGAAGTGTTGTAGGCTGTGCCAAGATAACACGGAATTCGAAAGGCCGAAAAAAAAATATGTGGGGCACCGAAATCTTCCATTTTCACTTTGTGGATGTAATCACTTACGGTACCTGCCAGCGATAAACGGAGTAGATAGTATTTGAAATCTGCGAAAGTTAATTTGATATAATTACGCGAACTGACCACCCTCTTGTGATAAGTAGAACCGAGCCTCCAATTTCCCCTGCACTGTCCCATCCAGTGAACTAAGCAAGGAGGTGTTCAAACTTTCTTGTTAATAAATAGTTAAAATAGCGAGAACCGCCTGCTATGGTTTCTCGTAGCTTTCTTCCTCTTTTTAAGAGCAACAAAGTATTTGGCAGCATGTGTACGACGATAACCCAGCACTAGCCAGAAATAGCAACGTCAATTGTTACATTACTTTTGGAATTGAATTTGCCTGTATGTGCCATGCCATATGGCCGTGTATGTCTGCATGTGGCGCCATATATGGCCATATATGTCCCGATATGGGCCGATTTGAAAGAGAGAGCGTGAGATATGCCCAACTGCATGTCGGCAATGCAGCGGTGAGAACCGGTTGGTGGCAACGGTACGTTGACTTTCACGAACGGCGTGTCCAATGCATTCTAACACAATGACACTAAGACACGCCAACCTTGATATATAAAAAAAAGATGTTGTAGTTGTGTGGCGGACAGCGTAGGCAAGGAAAGCTGCGAGTGTGAAAACTTGCAGCGCAAAACAATATACAATGTACAAAAGAACAGCAGAGCGGGAGAGAAGAACCTCGCGTACGGGTTGCGTGCTATGCATGCATGCATTTCTGCCTCTCGGTCAAGGAATTTTCAGCAACGGTGATCCGCTGGTAGCGTGTTAACGAAAACCTCTGAATAGTTTCCCTTTGCCAAGCATATATACATACCGTGGGTGGCCTGCGCGTTTACGTAACACTCTTGCGAAATTCAAAGCTTATCTCTCGCTGTTAAAGCAAAATTTCATTTTCCCCTTCGATTATGTGCGTGGCCACTATAATCATGGCTGCGTGGCCATTATATCCACGTAGGCTGTCGCTGTTATCTACCAAGAGAAAAGATTTTCGGACGCGGAGTATCAGAAATGCTAACCACTATAGGCCAACTGCTGCTTGGTCACCGTCCGTAAACTTAATTTTATCGGCCATCGTTCACGTAGTCTAGCTTTTTTTAGCGGTACTTGTTTGTGAACTGAAAATTTAGCTCTTTCGAGATAACGTCCGGGATACGCGGCCGCAGCATTGAATAACAGTGACCACGTGCACTCGGATACGGTGCACTCATCGCGTTTTCTGCTCGACGGACAAATGGTTACGCGAATTAGAACCCAGCAGAAGAACCTGCCATAATGACTCCTAAAACTATGCGTTGGTCGACCATTTTTGGGCACCGATGTACCGCGAAAACGACAGTTCTCGATGAGTCCCATCAGAGAGTCAGGAAGAGACAACGCTGCCTACACCTTAATACAGAACACCAGAAATACAAAATGTAACGATTGAACTCTAAAATGAAGAAAATTAAGAATAACGTTGTTGATAAGCTACATGCCCGGGTCAGAACAGTATACCTCCCACAGCTCGAAAGTTTCAGGTATACGTTAAACGAGGCTTCACCGCGAAGTGTGATAGAGCGATAGCGAGCCACCCCACCACGTGCAGACATAGCCGTACAGCATTGGTAAAAAAATTGGTGAATCTGATTAAGTTCGGAAAGAACCTCATTTCTATTCTATGAAGATCGATGGCATCCCTTTCTTTTATTGATTTGGGAGGAGCGCTGTAATTTTGTCGCGTTCTTCGCTGGCGAGCAAGAATTTCGCCAAGGAGCCATTCGGGATAGGTTGTTGTCCTTCTCGTTTGTTTTCTCGGGGAATTATTTAGGGGAGACTGAGAATGTAGTGGTGGCTACGCTGAACTCTGGTGAGCAATAGGACGCTTACATTCGCCATTTCTCTCCGTTTGTTTCTCTTTTCGCAACTGTTTGTCATAACGAAACCGTTGTATGGGCATCGTTTCATTGCACGTGTACAGGGGTCTTTAAAACAATCGAATTTCTTACTCTCTCCACCACGTAACATAGGGGCGTTACGCTTACCGCGGTCATGGCGCGTGCCCACCGACTTCACGGCCTGCCCGGAAAGGGCGGAAAAGCAAACGGGCAACGAAAATGCGCTCGGCGTTCCCCGAAGCTCCCGAAGCGCAGCGGCGGGCGGTGGAAGCCGCCGTCCGTGGGACGATTAGCCTGGCGAATTTCGAGGCCACTGGAAATGGGTTATCGTGGAAGGCCCCCACCTGTGGAAGCGAAACCACGCACCTCCGTATAGACTGGGTGAATGCTCACCGCAGCCCCATAGCCACGCATTTTTGAAAAACGCGCGCATTGCGACAGGCCTGCCGATTCCGTACTTTCCAAATGCGTTTCTCTGTGTTCAGGTTTGTTTTTTTTTTTCGTCTCACTTTTCCGTTTTGCGGAAGCGCACACGGTGGTTCACTGGTTGATTTCGGGGAGGGGTGGAGTACGTCGAAGCAGGGGACGCGCGTGCGCGTAAGGGGTATGGGCGAAATGTTGTGTACCGATGACGTAAGTTTGTAAAAATCTCATTTAAGCAACTCGTACAGTTTGTCTCATAGAAGCAATTGACCGGGTTGATTGACGGAACATGGGAGAGGACTTTGGTCTGAAGTGGACGTAGCCATGATGATGATTATGATGATGATGATGATGATGATGAAGCACGCAGCAGTGCAGCTCTCGAGATCGATTTTGACCAGATGTGCTTTGATATACGACAAACTCATTTGAGGGTATTAGCATCAACACTATTATCCTCTTCATCTTTGTATGATCCTTTGAACAATCAGTGGAAGGCAGCACTGACGGCCGGCCCATTTAATCTCAATTGAGCAGCAACAGTCGACAGCTCTCGAACGCTTTCATTTGCACGTACAAAGTATGCAATGTGCGGGGCAATCTTATTCATTTGACTTTGCACAAAACTACAAGGCGACACCAACGCTGACAGCAAGGAAAAAAATGCACTGGCAAGGTATATATATATTTACTAATGCAGATTGTTAAAGTAGTGATAGAGAGGGCTAAATGGTACGCGGAAAACGGGTGGGTTAACCGTAAGATGACTGGTTTTCTCTTCTACACCGTGGAAAAACGAGACAGTGATTGGAATTCACATGAATGGCGCGCTTCGCAGGCACGATTCTCACATCTGAGGCACACATAGCTACTAATGCAGACGGTATCTGGAACTTCATCTTCGTAAGAGCCACATGAGTTGGCTAGCAATCGCCTGTTTATAGTATAGTATTGATATTAGAGAGTGTTTCTCAGCTTGTCAGTGACAAGAAAAAAAAAAAACGACGAGAACCCAATTTCTAGCACGAAGCCACGAGGAAACGTAAGCTTTCTTATCCCTTCCGCTACCTTGTAGAATTGCGCAGCACTGACTTGCAGTATTAAATTGTCGCTGTTTTGATAAAAAGTGTTTAGCACTGCTAAAAGCGTGTGTGTGTGTGTGCGAGTGTGTTCACAGACGAGCCAGCAAAAGTGACGTTCACGTACCAATACTTATTTATTTTTTTATTTATTTGATTATTTATTTATTTATCATTACAGCGTCTCAACCGACAGGTCGGTACACAGTATATAGCAGCAGAACAGCAGTGCAACGACCGGGAGCATGCGTCAATCCTTTGGAAGCTCTCGTCGTTTTACGATTTCCTCGTTTTTGATGTTCGACGCAATCCATTCAGCTCGAAGGGCACGCCGGCATCGGAGGCACCGGGCACGACGCGCTTCTCTTGCATTCCAATGCCCCTCTCACTTCATGCATTTCAGTCTCGTCCGCGGCGACCCGCGAAAGTCTGCAGCTTCACTTTATCTTAGTAGCACATAAGGAAACGCCTTGAATCTGGAGCGTCCTTAAAATTCAGTCCCTTTTCTTCTTTATTTCTCACGTTTACTTCTTTTCTCTCAATGTGTCTGAAAAGACGTTGACTTCTGACAAAAAAAGGGTCGCACGTATACGTTGCAGTCAGTGATATAGGCGAGTTAACAGCAGTGTCGCTGGCGCTGTCTTCTCGCGCCCCGCTCAATGCTGCGCAGACAGTGCAAGGGGCTTTCCTCAGACGAAAAAGCCGACGTCACGTACTTGCATATCAACAGGGTCGTTTTTTCTTTCTTTAGAATCGCGTACGCAAATATAGCTTTCGTTGCGGTAGGCCGCTATTTGCACCGCTTAATGGGGGCCCGCAAGAGGATAGCGTATGGAGCATGCGAGTGGCGACAAACGCTAACGCAAAGCTTTGCGTGCGGAATTTTAAAGTCCGTTAATATATAGCGTTTGTTAGAATTCCTTTTATTTATATAAAAAAAGGACATGAAAGAAAAAAAAACGAAGGAAGGTATGTTACGTTATAGCCGGCTATGCCGACCACATGGCTGTATGTCGACATGAAACACACAAACAAGAGAAATCTAGAAATAATACGAGTTTAAGAAAAACCAAAATATTTAGAAATACTTTGTACATGTACGATGAGTAGCGTATAAAGAATGAGCAGTTTAAGGGCGTATTATCGTAGATACACGGTGGTCACATATAGATTACCACAGATAGAGTCCATGCAAATAGTTATCTATGCACTTACATATATATATATATACGGACCAAGGTGCCTTCGTCAAGCTGTATCTCGACCATAAAAACACATTGAGACAACATCTGCGCTACCAGGGATGGGAACGGCCCAGCAAGTGGCGTTGTCCAGTACATCAGTGCTTTCCACCCTTTTCCTTCATTCAGGATAGAAACAGGAAGCAAAAGGCGATGTACGAGAAAGGCAAGGCCAATGCAGTGGTTTAGCAGAAAATATCTCACAAAACTAACAAGCGAGTGACCAAGATGTATTGTCAGATATGTGTCATATTTGGAGCTCTTTTGTTTTTGACCAGAGGGAAGAAGTAGATGTGACAAATGACTAAGAAGATGGAATGCAAGAAACGATAGCGCGGACAAGTGACCAAATGCTTTCTTTTTCCTATAAGCAATGCTTTCTCTTTCTGCATAAAGTTGATCACCAGGCATGAAAGAGTTAATATTAATTGTTTGGGTTATATGAAGAAATAGTTCGCCTTGTGCGCTGAAGGCACAAATTGTCTCCGCTGAAGGCACAAACGAAAGCACCGGCGCGGACAGAGGCACCCTGTGAAACACCTACTTCAAATCTAACTCAACATCTCCACCCAAATTTTCTTGGGTTCTACATTTTCAAGTTATTCAGGACGACAACACTTACTAAAAGGTGATACATTGACGGGACAACTCAGAATGAAGAACGATGTCAAATCAACAGGAGTGGAGTAGCGAATTCATCATCTTGTGAACGCACATCCCCTGATCTTTGTCGTCTTTCGGGTCTTCCTCAAGAGTGACGTTGATTATTTCGTTTGCACCAAACAACACTTAACCAACCTACATCCGTCTTTCGCTGCGTTCGAACGTTCCCCGACTCACGCGAGCACAGCATTCACCGCCGCCGCCGTTTCAACATCCGGAAGTGAACAGTGCTGCGTCAGACATGAGGTTTCATTTACGACGTGCCACAGCGCAGCCTAATAGAACGTGTTGGCGTTAATTATTCCATGTTACCCAATTTTCCCAAGACACGCGTGAACGCTCTATCGCGAAGCATCGTCGCCACTCTGTAACCGTTATTATATCGCGTATACTGGTAACGTTGACATTCCGCGGTATTATACCCACGTCGCCACAGCCCACAATGGCGCAGACGGAACGGTTGCATCACGTGGTTGCCCCACGTCGAAATTGAGCACATAACGTCGTGAAGGTGATACGAGGAATTACGCTTAAGCTCCGGAAATTCGAGCGCCACACAACAGCGTGCACCGTTGGCACCGACGGCTTGACGCTTATCGTATCCAGTCGGCCTTTGGATTTTCTGCGGAGGATTAAGGCAGGAATAAAGAATGAGAGAAGAAGGAGAACCGCCTCATCGGTGCTGCGGAGAAGGAGAATAAAAGAAAGCGAGCGTTGCCGGGAGGTCGACAGAAAGTCGACGTGGTGCGCGCGTCTAGGCTGTGAAACGGTGTTTCTGTGTCGATAACGCATTTCGACGCGCCGTGCGTGTGACAGACGAGTAACACGCATCCAGTGTTGCACCTTCCTACTATACACAGCGTATATGTGTGATGCATGGTGTAGACACCGTGTTGAATGCAAGATATTTCAATTAGGCGCCTGTATTTGGCACGCACTCACTTAGCACTATCTTCACTTATATAGTTAGAGCGCTGTCGCTGTTGATGGCACTTCCGCCTTAACACGCCGGCGGCACTGCGCACAGCGTAGTGGTGCCCCTGGCTGTGTGAGCGAACGAACGTAAACCACGACTCAACTGTTGCGTGAAGTTAGATTATTGCGCTGGTCCAATTGCGTGTATGGCCTTATGCGGGTTCTGGTTCGTGAAGGAAAAGCAAATGACCCGATTTCCAGCTCCTGCAATGAATCTACATTCACCGTGATGTTTGAATGACAGTGGTGAACGTTAGTCTGATACCGGTGACATCAAAGTTGTGATTGCGGGAAAATTGTGCTCCCGGCCAGGACATCTATACTGACACTTCCAGCGTGATCTGTGCCGGCATCACCATTAGGTCCTGAACTGGCTGGCAATTCACTGTCGAAACACTACATAAGCTACAACAGTGAGCACTTAGCCTAATAGCAAAATCCGTAATTAGCAGTCCATGAATATTACTAGCGGTGATATAGATATGTTCCACTGATCAAGCTGATCATTTTGGCATTAAAACTATTTTAGAATTTTTTGCAGTGGTATGGCGTGGTATACGGTTGTAACTCTGTAGCCGTAACTCCAGCACTGTCGCGGTTTGCGTTGGTTGGCAAAAATGTCTGAGGAATCGAATCAACCAAGGCACAAAACACCGAGGAAAGAAGTGGCACACAACACAACGGCCGCACTTTCACACTTCGCAGTTCACTTCTTATGTGCGACACTTCTCTCTTCTATGTTTTGTTCTTTGACTGATTGAGATCCTGTAAAGAACCCCAGGTGGTCTAAATTTCCGGAGCCCTCCACTACGGCGTCTCTCATAATCATATAGTGGTTTTGGGACGTTAAACCCCACATATCAATCAATGATTGAGATCCTGTAACTCCTGCTCGTAAATTTTGTGTATTTTATGCAAGGCCACTTCGCATTCTATGCAACCTGCAACTGTAAAGCATGGTATAACGAGATAAAGATTTTAGGCGGAAGTAAGTATCAGGCTGCGCGTTGCTTGATGTAATCGTACCATATAAAACTAAAGGAAGAATGTGTATCAGCAATACGTCTGCTACAGTGTGCGTATCGGAGAAGAGATGGTTGATCGCTGGATATCCTACAGGTTGTGCATGTTGTCTATAATACAGCGCATGTATGTTGTCTACTTACATCTGCGCTGACGCCAACAACAACTAAGTACTGCCTCCATGTTCATCCTGTCCCCATGTTCGTCCCTTTGCGTGTGTTCCAATTCGCGAGCAAATTATATATTTAAGCAAGTACAAACCAGGCCAGCAAGCACTCTTTTTCAATCAATTTTTAAAGTGGCGCTGTTTTAACGTTTCATTAGTGGTAAATGCAAAGTCTAGTAGTGTTAAATACAAAGGCGAGATGTTTGTTTTAGTATTTGTATACCTTGGTGTCACAGTTATCGCTACAACTTCGAAGTATGTGGCAGCTTGATTGTATTTAGATTGAATACTTTTCCGTTACGGGTCCGCAGCGAGCATAATGTGTGCTCGAAAGACGCAATTCTAGCGCAATCTAGCGTATAGTTCACGAACTCGAATCGGGCTGCTTTCTTTTTTCCGCATAGCGCAGTGGGCTCAGTGAACCCGAAATCACGATGCCTCCGTGAATTGGGCCGTCTTTCCTTGCTTTCCATCTGAGCGAAATCGCTTTCATGCGCAACGTGCATTCGTAAGGCTGGCAACCCGGAGCAATTGCATAAATTAAGGGGGAGGAATGTGGACCCCCATCACGACGCACTCTCCTTAGTGCCACTCCACCGCAAATGGAACACGCTGTTTAATGTAACAACAACAACAACAAAAATGTTGACGCGGCCGTATCGCTGCATCTTGAGGGAGAAGCCGACGCATCTCTCCTGTGCCACGCGGAAAATGAATAGCGAAGAGCGAGCTACATAACAAGAGAGCAATATGGGAAACTGGGTGAAGCGCCCTGGCTGCTGGTCAACAATGTATAGAGCTACCGGACACAACACGTTCTCACGTATCCACTCAAGCATTCCTCCGACACGCACTGAACGAAAAGACGCTGCGAATGTGAACAGGCGATAAAAGCACAATGCTCCCTTGTTTTGGCACCACTCCGTGCTACGATTCCAGCATATTTAAGGCGAGCGCTGTTGTAAGGCCATTTATGATACCACGTGCCTTGCCGAGAAGCATGCTCAGCGATGGGAAACGCTGAGAGCTCCTGAATAAAGCATCGTAAAAACGTACGAAGCCAATACTAAAGGTGGTATGTGATCATCATAGCGCGTATGGTACTGGTTGCGATGTCTCCACGTAATATTTTATTGTTGTAACTACCATAAAGATTCTGTGCCCTCGTGTGACCATGTTATACACTGCAGATCGTAACAAGAAATGGGCCATGTTTACGGAAGCAACTGGTAAAAATGGCCACATTCAGATGTTGCGTATGAAAGAGAAGAATGGTAAGGAAAAGGGCCCCCTATGTCTCAGCCCTTTTGCCTGTATGTTTGTGCACGCTATTTCGCCGTCTCGATCAACTGTTGAAAAACACGAGTCAACACGCGCCAGCTCGACATCGAAGTTTTTGTTTGCTTCAGGAGGCGTTCTCTAAAGGTAGGCAGCATTACGAGCTGAGCGTAAAAGTTAAATAGCGTGGACTCGAGATTCGCCAGACTGTAAAGCAGTGAATAGGCAATAATAGCTGCATTTGTAAAAAAGAACCTCGTGGGTAATCTTCAGCTGTGTATGTATACATGCCGCAGTGGGTGAAAGCATGATCACCTGGAATCGCCTTTTCAACGCACACACTTGACCCAGAAGACGTTCTGCACGTGTCAAGCCATTGTTGACACTATGTCACGTGAACACTTACAGGAAGGTTTGTAGTTGCCGGAGCCTCGGCACAGTAGCACGGAAGGATATGACAATCTGTATGCGTTCGGTCAAGAAGCTAGAAGGAAAACGAAATTCAAAGTGCAGGCCTCCAAACTACCCGCGATCTATTTATACGTACACACAGACACATCCACTTCACAGGCGTCTCGTGAAATCACTGCTCTGACGCCCACTCACCCGCTTCGATATAAATAAACGGCCACCATTATACCGAAGCGCCGTCGCTTCGCCCGACTGGTTTCAGCGCACCGTCGTACGCGCTACCAGCTCGTACATAAAGTATAGGCGCTGGAGCTCTGTGTCGCGGTCTGCTGAGCGCTGCCGCTGCGGCGCGGAAAACCCGATGGAGCGCGAAGAAGCCGAAAGACCCGTTACCGCATCGCGCCGAGCTGTTACACACGTCATACCGATGGAGCCGCGCCGGTGGTGGTCCCCCGTATGCATAATGAAAAGACACAAAGAAGTAACGCGCGAGTTTGCCTGCGAAGCCTTTCTGCAACGAAGACAAGCGGTGCCCGAAGAAGCATCGTCAAGGTCGGTAGAGCAGGGTGTGTGGAAGATAGCGTGCGAACGGCGCGCTACATCGGCACGGTGATGTGCATCGACTTAAAGAGTTCATCGTTTATGTACTATTGTGGCAAGGCCCCGAGACTTGGGTGCTGCACGCAAGATGCCCTTTGTAATCACCCCCCGTTCGTTATAATGAACACTGGGAGAGTGAATTATCGGTTGTAGCCCACTAAATAGGTAATTTGGTCAGTATAACTGTATTTCTTTGTATGCACACCCCAGTTGAAGTTCGTTATAATGAACACTGGGAGAGCAAATTATCGGTTGTAGCCAACTAAATAGGTATTTTGGTTAGTATAACTGTGTTTCAGTGGCATTTATGCTTTTTAAAGACGATAGTTTTTCTTGGAATACTTCAAACAGGGAAGTTTATTGCGTACAAGTAACAGCAGTTCAGGTGAGGATAACTGTACTGTATAACAAAGTGCGTTCAATGGGACGCACCAACAATAGAGCATAGGCCCGGTGTAAATTACACAACACCAACAATATCGCAGATCACAGTGTGTTTAGAAAAATTTGTTAACGATTTAGAGTACTTGGTACTCTTCTATGGGAGAGCATCAATGCAGAAATTTTCGTATATCTGTCTTTCTGTTCGTCGGTCTGATGAACGATTGATTTGAACCCTGCTTAACGCCCGCCCATCTTGATGTAGTGGCTGCGCTCATATTTCTGAATACTGTCGATCAAAAAGATAGTATTACGCATATTTGACGCGCAACATCAATAGTTAACTGTTAGCAGTGTGTATTTTTATTTATAAAATTGATAGATACATAATTCTACAGATCAAAGTGTTCATTACGATGTACCGACAATGCGACGCTATGAACGAAAAAGTGGGAGCTTCCTACGCTTCGCTGAAAATTCGGGGGCTTTAACTAAAACTAAATGACCCTATGCTACCACCTACCAGTGGTTCTGCGTTCTAAAAAAATGAACTTTCGTTCCTTCACATTACTGTCAGATGGCGCCATATCTCACGCAGCGCCTCTAGACAAAAGAGCATCGTCTCCTGGCGTCCTTTGCAGCAAAGCACAGAGATATGCGGCCACTTCTTTTTCTTCTTTCTTCAAACAAACCAGAAACTCAAGAGCCACCACGATATCTCTTGTAAAAATAACATTATGTTCATGCGGAAACCCAAAGGTAGTTCAAAGAGCAAAATAAACACTGAAAAACAATTCACAAACTCATCTTTTTAATGTTTATTCAGTGGGGAGTGGTATGAAAAACCATCGGACGAAGATGTTATCCTTCTCCAAATAATTGTGAAGGCAGGCCTGCATCGTGTATCAAGCTTTGTCCTGTCATCATTTAATTTTCTGGTGTTTCGTTCTATTTTGTTTGAAATTCCACAAATTCACAGGCAAGGACTGTCTCGTTTATCGTGAATATGATGCCTTAAATAATGCGTTTTAGTATCTAGGATTCTCGTGCAAGCCAGATTGCCAATTTGTTGAAGACAATTTCATAACTCCTTTTATAACAAATATCGGACATAACGAACTGTTTTATGGTCTTCATACTTTTTCTTTATACCGATGTTCAACCGTACTTGTGGGGCAGCAAGGATCTGGCTATTTATCTAGTTTTCCTTAGGACCTTTTTTTTTGTTATAAACAAAGCGCACGGGAAGGAAGAAATAATGGGTCGCCACCGTGCGATGTCCTTAGACAGTCAGCTTCAGGCCACAAGGATGTGCCTCTAGGAGCATAAATAAATTACTTTGATCAGTTCAATTAGACGTTTGTATACTTTCGGAGCCACGAGACAGTAACTCATAGGACGTTGCAGCCGCCAAATTGATGACTACAGTACGTTTGTTTTTGTTGGCGCCTTAGTTTAGTCAATTTTGTAATTAGTGCAGAAGTCAGTGGAGTTTTTGGGGTGTGTGGGGTGGGGGATGAAGGCTGTAACGAACGAGAAACGCCAGTTACTTGTATTCAAATGAGAAATATAAAACACACACAAAAGTGTAAGACGAAATCGGCAAGCTACAAACATCATTTAGTGGCACGAAACCACCGCAAGCTCAAAACACTAAGTTGGACACAATACTACAGGAGGCAGCAAGTGTCAAGATGACATAATTCGTCATTGATAAGCTATCTACAGGAGGCCAACTCGTCTCAAAATGAGAGTGCCTTTGTGTTCGTTTGTTCGTTCGTTTGTTTGTTTTTAGTGCGGTTGATGTGGATGCTTTCATCTGCTGGCGCAGGTCCCATGACAAAGACTTTAGGTCACCGGTAATAAAGCAGCATTTACAATTCAGCTATACAGAAGTGATGTGTACTTACCTTGTTCATTGTAGGGGTACCCTCATTCATTGTAAACCACCTTTAGAAGCAAGAAAAACGGTCGCTCTATTTCGCTTTATCTGTTTAAAAAGAAAGAAAGCAACGCCGTTGTTTATATGCATTATCGCTATGCACTGAGCAAATTCAATTTAGTAAGAGCTTCTATAATTCGTAAGTAAAGATTTAATTTACCTGCAGTCAGAGATAAAAATTTTGCGGGCACAAAGAGAAGAAAAATGAAACAGCAAGAAATAAATATAGCGTTGCGCAACAGCGCCGGAGGAGGAGGCGTATCGAAAAGAGCAGGAACGTCTCTTCGGTGAAAGTAATTGTAAACGAGTCTTCAGAGGCAGCGCAGACTTGCCGGCTAAAGGAAGAGGCCACGCCGGAGTGATTTAGAGTGGCCGCTGAAAAGCCACTACCCGAGGCCCATGCGGTATCGTATGCCTTCGCGTAGTGTGGTCTCTACGCGCCTATATCGGCTGTCCCGTCTCGACCGGAAACGGAAAACATACACGTATGATCCAGTTCGCTATATTATAAAATGCCCTCTCGCACACACGTCTTTTTTTTTTCTTTTGCTCAGTCAGGCGTGGCCTACGGAGCTTTATAGTGTTATCGCCGAACGAGTTCGTCTTACAGGAGGACCATAACGTTGTCGCCAGGCGTCAGCACCTCTTTCTCTCTTTCTTCCTTTCTTTCTTTCTTTCTTTCTTTTTTCTTTCTTTATTTCTCTCTTTCTTTCTTTGGGTAGCATTATAACTGCTATTATTAGGAACACGGTGTGTTCAAAAGTGATGTTAATTACCTCGCTACTTCACTCAGTAACAATACCCTTCCTTAAATATTTCCTTTTTTTGCGCTCACACACATGCACGCACGCTTGCACTCACACACTATTTACATTGCCCCGCCGCGGTGGTCTAGTGGCTAAGGCACTCGGCTGCTGACCCGCAGGGCGCGGGTTCGAATCCCGGCTGCGGCGGCTGCATTTCCGATGGAGGCGGAAATGTTGTAGGCCCGTGTGCTCAGATTTGGGTGCACGTTAAAGAACCCCAGGTGGTCTAAATTTCCGGAGCCCTCCACTACGGCGTCTCTCATAATCATAGAGTGGTTTTGGGACGTTAAACCCCACATATCAATCAACACTATTTACATTATCATACGACGCACACCGATAAACGATGCAATGACACTTGCGTGAACAGAAATGAAGGAAATAACTCCGCGGTTCCCTTCGATTCTGAGCGCAGGTGGAAACAAGTGCGGAAAAAAAAAGAAACCGGTTATACGTCGAAACCAAGTCAACCAACTTTATGAGTGCGATTACAAGTACCTTTCTCTCACCTTCTTTTTTCCTGGCTCCAATATAATGCTAGCCGGTCCTTTAAATGGTCCACGTTTCCGCATTTTACAGGTAATAAAAAATGGCATCACCAGGAAGCAAGGGATATTATAGAGCATGTGACTGGGCGAATAAACTCGAAGGCGATTTCATGGCGGAAATATATTCGGAGGCTATACTTGCACGGGACGTTAATTCTTTGGTGTTTTTTTTTCAGACACACTGTAGCTGGCAACAGCTGTCGGAACAAAAGCGACAATAAAAAGATAACGCGCTGAGCATAAATGCACACTTGAAATACTTCGCGAATATCCGGCCGCCCAAATGTGTACGTGTGGCGAGTTGTATACACTAAGACGCTACGAGGAATCGGCTTATCTGAATTCAGCGAAAGCAATCGACGACGAGCCCTCGGACGTCTATGCTAAGGAATACCACGCCGCCTTTCCCAGAAGCGCACCTGAATGATTCGAAAATATTCATCAGCGTACGCAGTCTTCACGTATACAACGTCGTATCGCACCTCGCGAGGGTCCGCCGAGTTCTACTTAACATATCTCACGCGATGCATTAAAGGACTTGTTCGATGCTTTCACCGGGAAAGCGGAGATATACCGCGCATTGCATACTAAACACAGACAGCGCTCACGCAAGTGTCAGAAGAAATTCATTAAACAAAAGCCCTCATAGGTGCGCACGGAATTCAATCCAATAATGGTGATTAGCTCCTAAGTATACAACGCGCGTCCGACGAAGCTAGGGGGTCTCCCGATCAAGTTCAACAACTTGTTCTCTTTAACAGCATATCACGTGAAAATACTTAAATAAGTTCGATGACGTAGCATTCATGCGTCATTCTGTAACAGTAGGTAACAATGTGCGTAAGCTTGTTACAGACTGTTACAGCCCGTAACACTGTAACAAGAGTTCGTACCAACACGTACCACAGTATGGCATATAAGCTTGCCGCGTCAGGTACCGTCGCTGTTTCTCAATATGGATTGCCTGCCTTAAAAAGGAGTAGCTTACGCAGTGGCGTAACTAGGGGGGGGCAAGGGGGTACAAGTGCCCCGGGCGCCACTAGGGAGGGGGCGCCAAGCCGAGTCCTCGGGTTGGCGCCCCCTGGAAAGGTTGTCAATGTTTTTTTCCGTAAAACCGCCTGGAAGGGGGGAGGGGCGAGGTTGTAATGTACGACTGGAAGTGGGGATGGTGGTGAAGGAAAGGGTTGCCGCAATGGCTTTTGCATCGGGAAAAGGATCCTCTATTTTCATTTTGCTGCGCTACCTCCGTGCCTTCCCATGACCCTCGGCTAAGCTTTGTTTTGTGCTCCGCAGCACTGGGTTAGATGAGTTTCAGCGAACCCCACCAGCCTCCCAAACCACTTACTGAAAGCTTCCCTGAAACCAACCACGTACGTAAACAAAATAAAATAAAAAAGTTCGAATGCACCTTTTTTGAGTAAGAACAGAAAACTCCAACGAAATAGCCGATCGTCCAACGACTAATCGTCCACGCAGCGGCGGAAGGAAGGGCGAATATAATCCGTGACCTCGGCACCAAAGGCTAAACAAAGGCGTTTATTCGCAGAGTTCTCTGGAGGAAAGACGGAGAAAGCGTGACACGACGGCGACGTTTGTTGATTCCCTGCATCGCGGGCGCCAGCAAAGCAATAGAAGGGCGGGGGTCAACGTTTCCCACATGCCATCCACCGCCATGGGCAGGTTCATCCTTTGGCCCAAAGAACACGCACCTGCGAAAAAAGCGCAGAGCGTAGTGTACCCGACAGCATGTGCCGACTGCCCCGCTTCGTACGTTGGAGAAACCAAGAACTTCCCTGAAAGAATGCGGCCGCACAAGGATGACCTCCATCAATGGAACAGCGAACGGAGCGAAACGGCAGAACACTCCGACCAGTTTAACCCCCATACCAGACCCGAGGGCGCGGTGTCTAGCTGGTTGCTTTGTTTTGTACTCACCCTGCATTCCTTGGGATGCACAAATAGCGCGAAAGCTTAGGTACGAGAAACTTGGGCCTGGGAAGCGCCCGTGCCGTCCAGATTTTTGCAGTGTGGACTGGAAGAGAACAATGACGGGTAAGGGACTTCCGGAAGTTTGAATAAAAAAAGAAAAATACTATACAAAAACGCGGGCGTAGCTCATCGAAATCAGAACTGGTGGCCCTTGGCCTCCGAAATGGCCCGCCGCGCGCCAGTAGGCAATCGCGGAAGCCTACATTAGCGCTTTTAATGGGGGGGGGGGGGGATTTTGCACGTTTGTAACACCAGATGTTCCTTGGTCCACACCTGTCGTCCCGTGTTGGCCACCAAAAATCATGGCGCGTGCCTCACCGACGCCAGCGTGCATGGGCAGACTATCTACGCGGAAAAGGCCCATTCTAACAGCGTGCTTCTTCTAGCAAAGTAGATGCGCAAATTGTGTAGTAGTAGTAAATTAATCAGCCTTGCTCGCTCAGGAGCGTGAAGGCCGCCCACAACGCTACATATAAAATTTTTGAAAATATTTTTTTTTTACTTTTTGACCTTCGCACAAATAGTTTTCACCACCATGAGGAACTCAATAACCAGAAACGCAGCTGCCGTTGCATAGAGAAAGAAGCAAAATTTGTTTTCAAGACAGAGTTGATGGGTCTTATCAACTTTGTAGCAACTGTTATGTAGCAACTATCATAAAATGTCGCATAGTGAGACATTTTGCGAAAGTACTTTGCTTCATTTTACAAGTTTCATAGAATGTTACTTTATTGTTATTCAGTAAATTTCTACATACACGAAATTCATGCTCGAAATTTCTTCTTTGTAACGGTAATATTTGTCTGTTACATCTTCATGAACTTTCGAGAACGACGAGTTGTGAAACTAGTCCCTCCGTGTTGAATATGTTCTATATTTTTTGCCTCCTAAAGTTATATAGGCGCTTAAAAAGAAAACAAGGTTCCTTTTCGGGCTGCTTGGTGAGCTGGGCATAAAATATAAAATATTCAATCAAATCGAAAATACTAATTTTCAGATCCGTGTCGATCTCTCATGGAATCACCCGTCTACGATAACAATGGTTAGGAGACAAACTGCGGACATGTCTGCCGTGTAGCTAGCATACCTGTAACCGTGGTTAGCCGTAGTGCTCGTGTGACAGAGGTATTAGTGGGCTTTAGTTGAAACTGGGGTATGCCAATCAAAGTACCAAGTAAAAAAACTTTTTTGCGCTACAAGAAAAATTCGAAGTTTTGCATCTCGCATTCTCTTTAAGGCCCTTCTTCCTGCCATGTACTCGCACCTAATGTTGGATCGCGAGTCTGCGAAATTCCGCTGAGGCAGACTGTCGATCGGCAGCGCACCTGTAGGCCGGTTGAAGTTACCGGCTGTCTCCTCGATGGGCCAGGATTCCACAAAAAGCTGCTTATAGTAATCGACCTCTAAGTAGACCACGCGGGAATTGTCAAATTCGATGCGGTTGTCGTTCACCACGCTGTGCTCAGGCAGCTCAGCGAGTGTATTCCTTTTTCACTGAAACTTGCACATGTCGTTTTTATGTTGCCTCAGACTCTCGGGGAAGTTCCCCAGCTGCATCGCCCGCGAAGGGAGCGTAACTATGAGCACGTGCATACCTGCGAAGTTCAAGTATTCTGAAAAAGGTGGGGGGGAGGGATTGCGCCGATTTATCTCCCCCCCCTCTTTTTGCGCCCAAAAGAAAACTGCGGGATCAATTAAATGCAATCTTGCTTTCGTGGCGAGATGTCGCTTTAAGGTATAAAGTCTGCAACCCCCTCCATCGCGGCAATAGCTAAAGCCGCGGCGAAGCAGCGGCCATTTGCACGTGTGGTGAAGTATATGATGCCGCTTTCTAACTCGCCGAGAGCAATCACATGAATGTGTGATTAGAAAGAAAAGGAAAAGGCACGTAATTTCTGCAGCCCTATAGGGAGCACGGCGCAGTGCCCTTCGTGACGACACCGCTTCAACACCGACAGAGTAAGGGCGCGAGAAATTGACCATTTGCAGAAATCTGCAAGGCGGCTTTCCTGCAAGGTTGTTTTCTAACCAAAAAGGAAAAAAAAAGAAAACTATCGTGCCCAGTCTGCTTTTCTCGCCCACTGTGCTTTTACCACTCCTATTCTAGTGAAGGCACGCGAGTGCGACAAAACGACTTTTTCCCCCAACAATTACTGTGTGGTTGTCCCACCTCTAACGAACCCTCACATCGCATGGAGGGCGAGGCACCTGTCGTTCGTAAAGAAGGGAGTGGGGGAAGGCAAAAGCACAATGAGTGAGAAAAGCAGTTTGCGAACGAGACCTTTTGGTTGGAAAACAACTTTGCAGGAAAGCCAGCTTGCTGATTTCCGCAAATGGTCAATTGTGTCTGCTTTTGTTTTGATGAATACCGGAGAGTTCATAAGTGAGAGTGGATCACGTGATTGTGAACAAACATTTGGTTATCGTTGATGCAGCCAATCAGTTGCCCTGTGTGTGTTACTTAGTAGGCCCTCTCACAGGGTGCCGCCATAGTCCTCTTTTCGCTTCCGTGCAACAGCCCAGGAAGGAGGGATTCCTATTGGTACATGCCCTTGGAGGCGTGGTCTTGGTGTTATAAAACTACAATGTTAGGGGTTATGGGTCGATCCAGAGAAGCGAGAAACGAGGGTCAGTCAACCGAACGAGAGTGGTCAATGAGACGTACATTCGCGAGTTAAATTGTTTAGCTACCCCAGAAGCTCCACAGGCATTGAATATTGAGTCTCCGGACCGAACAAGATATCCTAGAGGCAGGCCACAACCAGTCGCTACATGACTCCATTCCTGCAAACCCCGAGTTGAAATCCCAGCTCACTTCTCCAGAGTTTGTCACCACGACGAGGGACGTCTTCGCAATAGAACTTCTGCCTAGGTGTGAGTATTTTTTACCTATGTTATTCTTTTGCACATGGATTATTACCACTACGTTGACACAAACTGCTGAGAGTATAAAGGTGTTATTCTCGGGAAAATATACAGGTTGTCCCAACTATCATAAAACCCGATTAAAAAAATGAGTAACTCCGTTACGCGAAGCAAACCTAGTGTACATTGTTCCTAGTAATTTGGAGCAACCACTTATAATTCATTCATGCATGAGAATAAATTAATGAGTAATCAAAGTATTTATAATTCCGCAAGTACTCACCTGATTATATTCATTGGAGGGCATGTTTAGTTCAATTACTGTACAGCTTGAAGCTTAGAATATACTTACACATTTAGTTTCTCATATATGTATGCATAAAGTGTTATATATGTAGCCATTGATGAGGCTATTCATGTACGATAGTTTGTATGTATGTTCCCCTATGGAACGCCGGTGTCTCCACTACTATTGCTCTTTTTTATTGTAAATGTGCTTGCAATGATTCGTATGCTATAAACACATTTTCAAATTAATTTTTTAATTTTTTTTTGTAGAAGCCATCGCCTAGTTCTTCGTAATGTTATGTTCTTGCATTTCTTATTCCAATGCAGTTGCGTTGTGTGACGAATGTACTGTGTGGTGCTAGAGGCCTAGTAAGGTGACTTATAACGTCGCCTTTAGTATCCTGCGCCACGACAATCATCTACTGTCAAACAAACGAATAAATAAATAAAGTAATTGAATGTTGAAATTACATCTAACTGCGCTATTTTCAACAACGTATTGCATCCACATTTTTTTTTTCCTGTTGATAAAGAAAGCCCACCAAATATGAAAAGTGACGCGTAACCAGACTGCTGCGTACATCAGGAAGCAGTACCCTCAAACAGGCTCAATGGGAGGTAGCCAGCGTCAAGAAATAGATGCAGAAAGAAAAAAAAAATGTGCATGGCCCTTTGTGCCAATCCCCGGTCAAAGAAACACGCCGCTTTGAACTTACAGAGTCAGGCCGTAATCAGAACAGTGCTCCGGTCGCGTTATCAGTGGAACGGTTGACCGCTAGATATGAATAATTATAGTGACATACAGTTGAGCGAAAGGAATTCCTGCAAACTTGCAACGCATGTTGGCGCGCCCTGAACACCCTTGTCAAAATGCGGAACGCTGCTGTTTTCAGCGGACAAGAGGCAAAGCGGTTGCTTGCTGCTCTTTTTTTTCTTCCTCAGGGGGGCGCGCAGTCATATGTTATTTTCTGATTTCGCAGGCTTTTTTTATTGGCCGCAAAAATGAGAGCGCAATCAATGCGTTGTTGAAAATGGCGCAGTTGGATGTCGTTCGAACTTGCTTACTTATGTCTAATTGTTATTTTGATAATTACGCGAGTACTTGTCGAGTTATGAATTGAATTGTGACAACTTACTTAAACTACTTGACGAAGAAATAGTGGTGCGTACTATAGTGCACTGTCCACTGGGAATAATATGTGCGAGGTTAGCTTTGCGTACTACCATTTCTCCTTTTTAAAATCATGCTTCATGATAGTTGAGGTTTTTCTACTTGAACAACGTTTTGAGCAGTTGGGTTAACCGCGAGTTAACATACATTTATGGATAGAAAACGGAGCTGTGAAATTGTAAATCCACCTTAATATCAGCAACAATTCTTATAACCAAGGCCGATGATGCCACCGCAGTGGATCATTTGCCGTCACCAACCTTAATCTGAGAATGTACGTATATTGCCGCGAACTATGCCTTCTCGTTTGTGAGACCAGCGTTATCTGTGTGAACGATGTTGGTGGAGAGGATACGGCAAGGTATAAGAACGCTTCCACTAAAAGCGCAGGGACATTCGTTTTCCGCCGTCGTCGACCGGTGGGCTGTTTCTTCACCACCTGTGTTCCTTATCATTTTTTTGCACTTTTGCCGAGCACAAGTTCGCTCTAATAGAACTAGCTTTCCGAAAAACTCTGAATCGTTCCTGGCTACATGACAATACACATACATTGTGTCTTCGGTGACAGCAAGTGTTCAGGCGACTGGCCGCATAGCTGCATTGCTTGATGGCTAAAAAGGCATCTGAATGTATAGTGAATGAACGGCTCAAGGATTTTTTATTTTTTTCAGCCAAGCAAAGCCATGGACCGGGTGACAAAAACAAAAAGAAAAGAGAGCGGAGCTGAAGGACGCAAGAGGAGAAGGCTACAGGCGCAGGAAGCTGAGAAGTCAAAAAAGTTTTTCGCGCCATTTTTTGAAAAACCTGGGGCAAGTACTTCATCATGTCCTTTGGAAGTAGCTCCATCTCCTGCCACTTCATTAATGTCCGTACAACTTGACGAAGGAGTCGTTCACGAAACTTCTAAACACAGTATGCTATGCGCAGACAATCCCGGGGATATTGCAGTAGAGGAGGAGGACAACGGAACCGACATTGGACTTCGGCTGGTTGAGCCTGTTGCTCTGAAGCTAAGCAAACTGGATTCCACGAAGCACCCTCAACCTATCATCTCAGAACTCGTTCAGAAGCATGACCTAGGTCTCTTAAAATTTGACACTGGTACTGGAAAAGCCGTTGTGTCTGACGCTGTACGAACGGAAATTGTTAAACTCGGGGCCATGTATTTCCAAAATCGGGAAGGACCTTTCTTGCCAACAAACAACCGATCAATGACTAAGAGTTGGTTTAAGAAGAAATTAGGTGATGGTCGTGGTGAAGAAGTCACCCGTTCGTGGCTGGCCTACTCTCCTGCCAAAAAGGCAGCATTTTGCATTTGTTGCCTCCTTTTTTCCCGCTCAGATCACCTATCATCTTTGGAACAAGAGGGGGGATTCACCAAATGGAAGGCACCCGAGAAGATCACCCTTCACGAGAATGCAAAGAATCACCGAATGTGTTTCTCACAGTGGAAAGAAATGGAAAGAAATTTGATGCATACTACGGGAATAATTGACGCTGACCTTCAGTCACAGATGGAGAAAGAAAAGCACAAGTGGCGTGAAATTTTGACGAGAGTCCTCCACTGCATAAAATTTCTTGCTACACAGAACTTGGCATTACGAGGGCATCGAGAGAGTTTTCAAACCAGCCGCGAGAACAATGTCGGAAATTTTCTTGGTCTTTTGAAGTTAATTGCCGTTTTTGACCCCGTTATGAAGCAACACCTCACATACGTTGAAAGTCATCCAGGGTCCACTTCGTACCTATCGCCTTCTGTACAGAATGAATTCATTCACATGATGGCTGTCACAGTTCGCGAGTCCTTGCTGCGAAAAATCCGTAAAGCCAAATATTATGGCATTATGTTTGACACCACTCCCGACCAGGCACACCGTGAGCAAATGTCAGAAGTTGTGCGATATGTGGAAGTTGACTTTGATAAAAAATCTGTTTATGTTCAGGAGTCCTTCCTCGGCTTTATCCATGTAAAGAACAAAGACGCCGAGAGCTTCGTTGACGTGATACTTGGCAAGCTGGAAGAGGACAGAATGAACTTACAGGACTGTCGGTCACAATGCTACGACAACGCTGCCGTGATGGCTGGACAAAAAAGTGGTGTCAGTCAAAGAATCGCGGAAAAAAACAAACTGGCAATCTTTGTAAACTGCGACAACCACTCACTGAACTTGGTTGGTGTACATGCTGCTAAGGAAGAAGCCATGATGATGACTTTTTTTGGGACCATCGAAGCACTTTACGTGTTTTTTTCTCGCTCAACTGTACCGTTGGGAGAAATTAAAAAATGCAGTGCCTGTTGTTGTGAAATCAGAGTCTGAGACCAGATGGAGTGCAAGGGTCGAAGCAGTGAAGCCGGTCGGTAGATACCTTGAGAAGATACTTGAAGTTGTTCAGGAAATGTCAAATAATGACCAAGAAACGAGCGAGACGAAAAGTGATGCTGCACTACTGCAGAAGCGGATATTAAGTTATGATTTTTTGATTTTGCTGGGCTTTTGGAACAAGGTACTTGTTCGCATAGACCGTGTTCAAAAAAGACTGCAAGATCCTAAAATGAACTTTCACGATGCTGCCTTAGACATGAAAGCTCTCAGAGATCACTTTCATGAAGAAAGGGAAACTCTGGTAAGTGAGTCACTTGGTGAAGGGCTTCGTCTCTGTGAGACGTATGATGTCGACGTTGAAAGGCGTGCACGACGAAAAAAACAGATGCCTGGTGAAAAGTCGAAAGGAGAGGCGTTGACGGCTAAACAGGAAACAGAAAGGGTTATGAAATGCACACTCGATCGTCTTCATTCGGAAATCGACCAGAGGTTTACTCGCCTGCAGGACACCGACCTCAAGTTTGGCTTTCTGCTCGACATCAACAAGCTGTGCTACAGCGAAGACAAAAACGAACTAAAAACAAATTGCAACACATTTGGCAATTTCTACAGTTCCGACGTTAACGCGCAAGACCTCTATGAAGAGATTTTAGATTGTAGGCTGCTGCTTTCACGGCGTATTGACCAGACAGTATCAAGACCGGAGGAACTTCTTAAATTTATTGTGGAGTATGGTGATGATGGCGTATTCCCCAACCTTCGCGTCGCCCTTCAGATGATGTTAACCATTGGAGTTTCCATCGCTGGCTGTGAGAGGTCCTTCAGCAAGCTGAAGCTAATACTCTCCTATTTGCGTGCCACAATGGGCCAAGACAGACTTACTGACCTTGCGCTACTGAGTGTGGAAAGAGAAGAAACTGAAAAAACGAACTTTGACGTCATTATAGAACAGTTTGCTTCATCGAAAGCAAGGAAAGTGCAGCTCTAGTTTTTACGGAGTGTTCCAGTGTATAGTGCATTTTATATTTGTCTTAATATCCAAATGATGTAAATAAAGTGTTTTAAATAAAAAAACGGGTTTTTCTTGACAACAATTATTCACGATCAGCGTTACAGCACTGACGTCATAAAAGGCAACAATATGCGATAACAGGGAGACAACAGGGTTTGCCGGAACGAGTTTTTTAACGCATCATTAGCACTGATGAAAAAATGCAGGCATCATATGCAGATTTGGCGTACGCAATAATTAATTTTGAATGATACATTTCACGGTAATGTAGCGAGAAATGGTATGGACTATTTACATATGCCTAGTTCGTGATTCTATTTTCTGTGCTTATATGGATTTCATGAATTTCGCATATTTTAAGTTAAAGCGAGATGACAAGAAGTGACCACCAAGGTCCATTTTTTGTTAAACTTTTTTTGCTACCATTGTGGACTTCTGGTGTGTTGTGTGATGCATGGACGTACAAGGCGGCTATAGTACACTGTAGTACAACAGCAAGAATAATAATAATAATAATAATAATAATAATAATAATAATAATAATAACAAACATTATCACGGGCATAATGAGGGGCGCGGAAATATATTTGCCCTGGGCGCCGTCCTATCTAGTTACGCCACTGAGCTTACGCAGTTATCACGTGACCGCACTGCTAATCTCATCGTCAACGCTATCAACGCCAGACCAGCTCTGTGAAAGCATTGCCCGGTGATTTAATATTGGTGGAAAGTTGGAGGTTGGCCCGGTGGTGGAAAGGACCACCATGTGCGTTTTTTATGTATAGATGTGTGCCACAG
>WOVY01001027.1:0-29119 GCA_013436015.1 Rhipicephalus annulatus | reverse complement strand
CCACTCTTTGTCGTACACATTTGTGAAGCCATTCGGAAGTCCTCAAGACAATTTTCTGACACTGTCGCACTCCTCACAGTTGGTCCAAAAACTAGGCACAACTCCCCATAAACTGGAGGAGACAGTCATTAGTTTGAATGCAAAATGCAATTACAGTGCGCACCTGACAACATTCTCGTCTGCCTTCCCCGACAAGCTACTGAGCCAAAGCAATCACTTCAGTAGTTTAGCGGACAAGTAAAAGATTGTACTGTGCATGTAACTATTCAGTCTGATGTGACAATATTGAAATATTAGGAAATAACCCGTAATTTATGAAAATACATGTTGAAAATTTCATTATACAGATTTAATTGAAATGATTACTCACCGCCTATTTTTTCCAAGATTGCTATCGTGACGTCTGGAACTTCTTAGCTGTCTAGTGTATAGTGTTCCATATGTCCTAATTGTATGTGCACATGCCATGTGTAGTGTTATATGCAAGTGCTGTACACTGGTGCATAACTTTCTTTTTTACAAATGAGAGTGTCGCGAGAGAAGACGAGACGGCGGCCATGTGGTCGTGTCTTCTTTCGCCACTTTATTCCACGCCTGAAGCGGAGCCGCGGTGGCTGTCCACGTCCAAACCGCCAGCCAGAAGCTCGTTCTAATCCTCGCGCAGCTCGAGCTCGCCTCAGCTGCGCGAGAGGCGCGGCACGGTGATTGAAGAAATGATGATGATGATCAGTGTACTACAGGGCTCCCCCCCTAGCGCTTTGCGCGATTTGAAGTGTATATAACAAGAAAGAGAAAGAGACTATATACCATGAACGACAATCCGCAAGGTGTCCGTTTAGGATGTCCAGTTTGTCAACGTATAGTGACCATCGGGAACCAGTGGGTCTCTAGTGGGCGACACTGGGAGTTGTGCAGAGGACGAAGAAGTAAGCGTTCGGAAACTGTGTTTGCACACAAGTGGGTGACAGGATGACCAGCTGGGGCTAGCTGTGAGCGCACAGGGTGTCGCGAGTGAGCATTGCAGGTAGAGAGGCGTTCAGGGTGAGGTGACGACGGGTGCACAAAGCTGATTGGGCCCCTGCGCGCGAAGCAATTAGAAGTGGCGTAGTGAAGTCTTGCAGACCACCCATCGACAAGCAATGGCTTTGATGGTGCTTTCGCGGGCATGCACAGCACTGGTGGCCGATGTCGGTACGCAGGTGTCGTAACGTGAGTGGTCTTTGAATATGAGTGGACTGACCATTTATGTTGGCAGTGAGTAAGTAGGATTGTACACGTTGGGTAGAGGTGAATGACGTATGCGGCTTGTAAAAAGGGTGTGCCTACAGTCCAGGTACACGCCAGCTCGCCTACGGTTTTCCGTCAAGAACTCAGTAGAAGGCCGTGTCATGGGATCCAGCAGATGTGGACTCTGGAGGAGGCTCAGTGGGCGTACCTTGACTTTGGGAAACACCTTCAGTAGTCGGCGTACGTCGGTTTGTGCTCAGATCGGTATGGAAGATGGGTGCTTGTATGCCCGGCGTGAGATGTGCGGTCTGCTGTGACATAGGCAGACCAGGCACGTCGTCCTCAGGAGCATTGGTCATAGTCGCAACATCTCGGAAGTTTGGTCGTGGTTGACAGCTTGTGGCTTCAACTTCGCCTGCGAGGGACTGCGAGGGCGAGGATGGTTGCTGCTGGCAGGACACGCAGATCATTGAGGTGAGTGAAAAGGCACTTTCGGGCATTGTCGACACTGAAACCTTCGCGACCGAGGGGTGAATAGCAGGCGTGTCGATGTCCGTAGTCATGGTAGACACCGGGGCGTTCGGTGATGTTGCCGTCGTAGCACCTGACGTGTCAGCCGTGTTGTGAGCCATGGAGGTCGGCCGAGACGAGCCGGTGGTAAGCATGCCTGCAGTGTCGTCGGCCGAGCACGATGAAAACACAAACCCCGTGGCTGACTGGTTGCCTTCAGCCCAAATGTCGAGAACCATGGCGGATGGGCAGTCGGACACAGGACACGCGTCGCTAGTGGCCAGACGAGAGGTTAAGTATCGTTTATTGGACGTTATTGAAGGCGAAAGCTTCGAGGTCGGGAAGTCAATAACGGGCGAAAGGTCACCTGTGCCAGATTCCGAGGCGGGCGGCAAGGTGGTCGTCATGGAGTCTGGTGGGGCCACGGTGTCACCTGCCGTCGCTCTCGTGGAAAACGTGCAGGTAGCAAGCGTGCCAGAAGGACCATCGGCCGAGGACTTCGAGAAAACGCACTTCGTAGTGGACAGGTTGTCGGCAGCGGGAACGACTTCAAGCACCTCGTCGGATCTGTGACCGGGTGCGAGGATCACTGCCCTATTGGCCGAACCCAAGGTGGAGGGAGACGTTGCCGGAGAAGTTAGGTTGCGGTCAGATGAGAGCTTCGGGCCGGAGGGTCCAGCACGCTGCGACGCAGGGAAAACCTGAAAGTCACGGGGTAAACGGCAGCGGGTGGTAGGTGAGGCCATAGCTGGCAAGCACCGCAGAGCAGAGGTCATCGTAAGGCTGCTGGCTGGAGGTTGAAGTACCAGAGAGATGACGCAACTCTACCGGAAGGGCGTCTGGAAGAATGGCGTGCATCAGCAGCTGGTCCGTGATGCCATTCAACGCAAGAACGGCATCGAGCTGCATGAACCATACCTTGGGGTAGGTCGATTGGAACGGCGGCACTGGCGGGCAGAGTTGCGGGAACATGGCAGCGGGCCGCTCGGCGAAGGGCGTGTTGTCCGGGTCACCAATGTCGTGAGAGAGGAAGACGAGACGGCGGCCAACGTGGTCGTCTCTTCTTTCGCCACTTTATTCCACGCCTGAAGCGGAGCCGCGGTGGCTGTCCACGTCCAAACCGCCAGGCCAGAAGCTCGTTCTAATCCTCGCGCAGCTCGAGCTCACCTCAGCTGCGCGAGAGGCGCGGCGCGGTGATTGAAGAAATGATGAAGATGATCATGCACTACAAGAGCTTTTGTAAACACCAAAGGCATCCTCTATCTGGTATGTCAGCTTATCAGCAGTGGGCATGCAAGGGCAAGGGTAGCTCATTTTTTGAACTTGTCATTTGTGACAATTTTCACAAGAATGTTCACTTGCTTAAATGTTTGACTCAGGCTTTTATTATTAACCAACTATTACTTAACCGAAGTGTCTGTAATTGCAACCTTTCTACCTCTTTTGAAAGGTAAACAAAGTTTGCTCTTCAACATGATCCTGTAAATGGTGTTTTCCCAGGATACACGTGCTTAGCACAACTGTAAGTAGATCTAGTTGGTCGTAAAAACATCGGACGCGCAGGCAAGAACACAGATATTAAAAGTAACATAGAGAACAATATGGAGAACAATACAATTTATTGAACAGAGGACTACTACCATTTTTTTTGCATGTACTCTTCAACTCTGTCCCTGACCGTGTTCTTGTTTACATGTATACTGCTACATTCACGATTGTCAATAAACAGTGTAAGCTTACTTGCTTGGCGTGTCTTTTGCCAGTCTCGGTCACCTGGCTACATAGCGGAAATATTTATAGTTCGTTAGGCTGCCGTGCGCACGAATACTACCCCGCAACAGCAGCAAATAATGGCCCATAAACATGCGAGCACGCACTGTGACAACCCGCACTTGACACCAATGCAGCCGCTATATTGCGCCAGCATAATGATGTTATAGTCTTAGCAGCAGCATCTCTGGGTCGGATAAGTTTGTTCACAATGCCACCGCTATCTTCATTTTTATTTTCATTGCAATGTCAGAAGTACAGTTTCCCTTGTCTAAATAGTAATATATACATGTTCTGTGACTCAACACATTTAACAGCTTTAGTACACTATGAAGGAAGTAAGATCGACTGGTATGGTTCCGACAACTCTTAGAGCAGATATGAACCACTTCTCGATCTTCTTCTCTGTTGCCAGGCGGCATGCGTGCTACCTAGAGCATATACTGCCCTGGATAGATGAATGGACGGTCGGATGTATCCGGCTTTGCCCTTTAGATCGGGCAGTAGCTCACGCCATCTAGCCATTAAGTTAAGTACTATCACACTGTGTTTAAGGATTGAATTTCACTCGCGCCTTGATTGTAGCCACTAATCAGTTAGCCTCCCTGGTTATTTCTATCCGTTTATTGCGTATTTCGCCTGCACTGTCCCTAAACCCCAGAGATTTGAAAAATTCCGTGCCATTATTTTGTACTATAGGGTGGAGTCTTCTACAGAACATTATGAAATGTTCAGCCTCTTCCTCCTCCTCTCCACAGGCACTATATATCGTGCCTGTGCCTTCGTATATGGCTCGGCACGTCTTGGTTCGCAAAACTGCCGTTCTGGCCTGGAACAGCAGAGAACTACCGAGAGAATTATCGTAGATCTTTTTTTTTCCTATTTCCTGCATGAAAGCTCGGTAGGTCTCCAATTATGATTTCATAAACATTCTAATCTTCCCCATGGTCCTCTCTCTTTCCTTCACCTTCTTCCTAACTGATGTATGCTTTTAACTTGGTATTGTACTGTTATCTAAATACTTGCTTGACGATTTTCGAGTTCCCTTCCTCCATTTAGTATCGACATTCTTCACGTACAAGTAACTGAAAACTTTCTTAGCCCAACGCTCCTCTGCCTATTTCCTCAATTGCTCCTTAAATTCTGTCTTGCTGCTAGCTTCCCTGCACCCGAACAGTGTCTCCATGTCTCCCTGTACCCCCTCATTGGGGTATTCTCATGTGCTACTAAAGCAAGTGTATACATGCCTTGTTGTTTAACTTATAATCTTGCTTGACCCTGTGATTTTATTCACAAGACTGCATTGCCAAATGTCAAACCCGGGACCATGACACCTTTCTAAACCCCTCTGACATCGTCATAATTATTGTAGTTACACAGTGCCCTATTTATTATAACAGCTGCATTCCTGTTGTCCTTAGTCATTACGTGTCTTTCGTGCTCACTTATGTACTCAGCCCCATTGTTTATCCATACGGCCATGTGTTTGTATTTATCCACTATCTTTAGCATGACTTCTTGTATCTTATGCTCACTGCCTTCATTATCATTAAAAAACATTATTGCCGATTTTACTTATTGAGCTTCAAATTGAACCAATCTCCCTTATTACCACAGATGTCTATCAATCCCTGCAGATCTTTCTTGTTGTCAACTATTAATACTATAATCATCTGTATACATCTATGCTGATAACGAATCATCGTGTTTTCCTAGCCTGGCAAAATAGAGTCTGAATCCGAGTCAACTCCCCTCTAATTTGGCTTCTAGTCCCTGAAGATACAGCATTAATAACAAAGGTGACAAGGCACATCCCTGTCGAAGCCCGCGTTGTATCTCTATAGGTTCAGGTACCTGTTCTTCCCATTTCTTAACTACCTCGTTACTTTTATACATATACTTAGGAAGATTAGTTATTCCATCTTCCACATCTAGTCTGTCCAGTATTTCCCACAAGTCTTCTTGAATCACACTATTGTAAGCTCCTTTGATATCTAGAAATGCCAGCCGCAGGGGCCTGTGTTCTTTTTCGGCTATTTCAATACACTGCATATGTGAAAACAGTTTATCCTCCAACCTCCTTTGTTTACGGCACACAGTTTGTAATTCTCCCAGCACCCCGTCATTCTCCACCCATGTCTGTAGTCTTTTCTTTACTATCTGCACCACCAGTCTGTAAACTACTGCTCATTTCATTTCATTTTATTACCTTAAAGGTCCCCAGGGGGACATTACATAAGGGGTGGGGTTACAAAAAACGTACAAAAAAGCCATGAATTAGCTTGAAAAATGGCTTGTGACGCTATGCATAAATGTTGATGGACAGGTGATTGCTGCAATATGGTGGGGGAGGTCATTCCAGTCTTTTGCTGCACGAAGAAAAAATGAGGCAGCAAAAGTAACGGTGCGGGAACGTTGACGGGCAACTTGAAAGACATGGCCAATGCGATATGACCTGCAAAATGGGGGGGGGGGGAATGTAAGGTTCGATTGCGAGTGGACTGTGAAAAAGTTTATGAAACAAGCAAAGGATGGCAATGCGGCGGCGGGAAGATAGAGGGGGCAGGCCAATTTCTTCTTTCAAAGATGACACACTAATTTGATAGGCATATGAGGAATGAATGAATCTAGTAGCAGGGTTTTGAAGTGATTCGAGTGCAGCAATGAGATACGCGTGTTGTGGGCTCCAAATTGACAATGCATATTCAAGCTTGCTTCTTACGAGAAACTGATATGCTAATAATTTTACATGGCGGGGGGTGTTGCGCGGATGACGTTTTAGGAAGCCGAGAGTACGATTAGCAGCTGCGATGATAGTCCGGATGTGCTCAGCCCAAGTTAGGTCACTGCACAAAGTTAGGCCAAGGTATTTGTAGGATTGCACAAGTTGAACAGGAGTGCTAGAGATTACGTAGGAAGTGGTAAGCGGGTTATGGCGACGCTGAAACGACACAAGTTTACATTTGTTAGGATTAAGTTCCATTTGCCACCGTTCACACCAACGCTGCACTTGGTTAATGTCACTTTGGGGGCTAATTTGATCAGATACTTTCGTTACTGTGCGGTACAAAACGCAGTCATCAGCAAACATGCGTATGTTACAAGTTAGGTTCGTTGGTAGGCCATTAATATATATTAGAAATAACAAGGGGCCAAGGACGGAACCCTGAGGGACACCTGATGTAACTGGAATAAAGTTGGAGAGCTGATCATTTACAAGGACAGATTGGGAACGGTTATGTAAGAATTCTTGGATCCAGATTAAGACTGTGGGTGTAAGTTTAAGTGGGAGAGTTTCAGTAACAGGCGTTTATGAGGTACCTTATCAAATGCTTTGGTGAAATCTAGGAATATGGCGTCGATTTGAAGGTTATCATCGAGATTGGAATGAAGGTCATGAACAAAAAGTGCTAGTTGAGTTTCGCATGAAAACCCTTTTCGGAAGCCATGTTGTGCAGGATGAAAAAATTTAACCTTGTCAAGAAAACTGATAATGTGAGTGAATATGACGTGTTCCATGATTTTGCAAGGCACTGAAGTTAATGAGATGGGACGATAATTTAGAGGCGAAATTTTGTTACCAGCTTTGAAGACTTCCGCCCTACAACAAGGACTGCTGTCCTTGTTGTAGGGCGGAAGTTGTTTATATCAGCTTTGTCCCCATTTCCTTTATAGACCATGCTCATACTGCTTAGTTTCCACCCATTGGTGGCTTCGCCATCCATTATTGCTTTGTTCGCTGCCTCTCTTAGTGTTTGCTTAAAGTTTGGTCCTAGTTTCTTCATTAGAATAATTGGGATGCTGTCAGGGCCTGTTGATGTGCTGTTAGGAACCCTTTTTCTGCCCTTTCCCACTCTCGTCCCAGAAGAGCCACTGCGCTAATTGGTCCATCCTCATCTGGTACGGTGCATGCTGCGCTTTCTTGGTGTTTAAATTTTTCTGTCGTCATTCTTGTTATATATTCCATTGCCTCATCCCTTTCTAATCTAACCTCTTGAACTGTTGTTATAAACCTCTGTTGAATGCCTGTCTTAAAGTTGAAGGGCACTTAGCCGCAGTTGACTAGTGACTGAGGTACTCAGCTGCTGACCTGCAGGTCACGGAACCGAATCTCGGCTGCGGCACCTGCATTTTCAATGGAGATGAAAATTCTGTAGGCCCGTATGCTCAGATTTGGGTGCACGTTAAAGAAACCCAAGTGGGCAAAATTTCCTGAGCCCTACACTACCGGGTCTCTCATATTCACATGGTAGTTTTGTGAAGTTGAACCCCATATATTATCATCGAAGTGGAAAGGGCGATGACGACCCAAGTAGCTCAGTGGTAGAGCATCGAACGCGTTATTCGATGGTCGCAGGTTCGGATCCTACCGGGGCAAGTTATTCTTTTGTCCACTTTTCTTCCTTCACACTCACAAAAATCACTTCTAATAACATCTCCTATACTTTCCCTGGAATTAATGTCTGTTAGTTCCCATTATTATTGTAGCTAAGAAAAAACACTTTTAAAGAGAAAATTTCTTGGAATAACTTCTAGAGGCATAAGCGCCAAAGGGCATTTTTCTTTCACTAATGAGAACTTTAAATTGAGCACATCTACTTTCCCAAATATTCGGTAAAAGTCTAAAAAAAAATAAACTGGTACCAGAAAACTGAAATGGTGCCAAGAAGGACATCAACCGAAGTATAGAGTGGAGGGATGCCCTCTTCAAGGCTTTTTAAAGACGGCAAGTCGGTTTGTCGAGAAACTTGTTTCACCATAATATGCTACCAAGAAACGATTTGTGGGCAAGAGCTCTCATGTAACTCACATGTTTGGGCAAAAACTTTGGCTTCCCAAGAACATATCAAATGCTAGATGAGGACTGACAACCAAGCGATAAGAAACAGGAGTGCTGGCATTTTTTTTTAGTGTTGTGTCCTGTGGGGTGTAGCGCACAGTGTAAACGGCCAAACCCTTCTGCTCCCCCACAATCGCCACTCCTTAGATCTGCCATAACAGGATCTGCCGTAACATAGCTTGTTGGGTTCAGGAAGTGCTGAGGACTAATGTGACCAGACCTAATTAACATTAACAGAGTCCTCCACTACAGAGTCTCTAATAATCATACGGTGGTTTTGGGACGTTAAACCTCACATATCAATCAACACTTTTGCTTTGCAGTTTACAATTAACGAAGCTGCCACAAAGCTTGTTTGTTAGTTCGTGAAGTGACAAATCCCCGCGGCAGCATTGCTTGACACTCGTTCATGTGTGATTGACCATATAAATGTGGCCTGGGAACAAATTAGTAGGAAAGTTTGGTATACTGGGGCTGACTTTTTTTACCTTTCGTTTTTTTTGTCAATTTATGATAGCAGTAACAGTTGTTCTTATGGCATTTATGATGTGCTAAAGCACTTGCTTTTTTTTGGTGGCCAACTGCGTGGCTTCAATCTACATGTGCTAGCTTACCACTGCATTAGGATGGTTTCGCAATCGAGATAAGACGAGCAGCAGTTCCACCGCATCGTACTAAACTCCCTCATCGTGGGCATTTAGGCTTAGCTCTATGATAGTAACGCCGAATGATGTTGTGTAGCAAGATTAAGTAACTTCTACTTTTAATCTTCACTTACGAGGATGTCACTGATAGCTTTTGCCACTTGACCGCGGTGTCTACATTACGGTATGCAGAGTGACTCATGAGCGATAAAAAACAATTTTTTATGGATTTTAGCCAGTTCCCAAAGAAATAAAAGAAACTATCAAAGGCATGCTAAACTTTCAACAGTGGAGGCACACATAGTGATGCAGAGTTTCGTTAGGCTAAATATAATGACAAAAACGCATCGCAGGAATGAAACGAGGGGCATCGGCAGTATTATGGAAAAGTAGTATTTAAGCAAGAAAAGGAAGACAACAACCCATCCGCCAGCTTGCGGGTTTCTACAGAACTCATTTGAAATACTCTAGTAGTGTTTGTTCTGACCAAAAATATCTTTGTGCCTGAAATGATTCGATGCCGTGTAAACAGGTGGATTAGTGAACTTTGGTGCAGTTGGCGCAAGCTGTACTCAAGTATTTGCAACGAGGCACAGGAATATGAAATTGTAGCAAAAGGACGCAGTTGGACCACCACTGACCTAGTCTGTGCTGAAGCAAATGAACCCTCACGCCAAACAACGATGCACGCTGAGACCCTGAGGCGCTTTTCTCCTAAAACCTGCCAAGGTCACTCATGCATTCACTATGCACTATGTATTGTTCACTAATTATCACCAAAGCAACTTCATTCAGCCCTCATGAAATTCATGTTAAACATAGCAAAAAGAAATGAAGCTCGAGTCTTGACACCAATTGGTGCAGTTTATTTCATTGCTGTCTGACGAGACATCTCCGGGAATATTCCATACCATTTCACTCGACAGCAGACTTCTACAGTAATTTCAACAGCTGCTTGTATCAGATTTTCTAATTGCTTTTGAAGGCAGATGGATTAAGCAATTTGAACACAAATCCCAGTACTCTGAAAGAAGAAACACAAACGCACTTAAGGTGTAATATTAAATGCACCTTTTGCATGTCCCACTGAAATCCCTAACGATGCTTTGACTGTGGAGAGTGTGCAGGTGATATCTTTGACCTGCTCCTGGACCTGGAATAAGATTTGTGGTGATGCCGTTTTTTTCCTGTCTTTGATCTTGACCTTGACCTAGTGGTACGCGATCTCTTATGTGATCTGTGTGGCGACCTGGATCGTCTTCTCTTTTTGGCTCCAGAGCTCTGGGGATGATGACGCTGTGGTGGCGGAGACCTGCAACATGAGGAGCTTTGTGCCGAGTTTGTTCACAGACATTCCTGCATCTTGCGCAATGAAATGCTGTGACTATCTAAATGGGTTGAGCGTGAAAACTGGTGGTCATTTATGATGAGTGGAATCATGCGATGACCGATGCACAGATAGTATGAGGCACATATTACCAGCGCGTCGGGTGTACCGCAATTAATGCGGCAGATGTAGAGCGCGTAGCTACTTCCCTATTCGTCAACTAGCGAAGCCGATCGGTTCTGCGAAGGCGAACGCGGAAGACCCCGAGCACGGGAAATAAAGGAGACTCCTTCTTCGCACGGTTCACGAGCGGAGGGTCGGGCTTGGAATCGGGCAAATGCCTGAGGCTGCAATAAAGCGTCTCTTCACCGGACTACGACTCTTCCTCCGCGCTACCACAGTGCACTCGAGTCATCGAGCGGACCCATTCCGACCTGAAACATCTTTCCTCCTTAGTTAGTGTAGAAGCTAGCCGAGGAGGAGGAAATTAACTGGCACAGTCGACGTGGAGTGGAGAGCCTGCTGCGAGGAAGGTGCTGATGTCCGGAAGCTAACAAGACGCATGCTGCTTCGGGACCTGCTGGTGCCCTGCGGGAAGCAGCATTGACATACGGTACGAGCCTGCCGGTCAATATTGGAGCCTGGAGTTAGGCTGTGCGTCAGTGAACGAGAGCAGAGCCAAAGGTCGTCGTTGAGCGACGGACTAAATCGGAGAGGCACTGCAGGGTGCTACTTCAGGAGCAAAGCAGCAGGGACAGTCGTTGTGACAGACTGAGTCAGCGACAGGGGTGATCGGGCAGAGACCTGCGCATTGAAAGTGGTCGTCGCTCATAACATTGGTGACGAGATGGACACAGTTCCAACTGTCAAGTGCATTGGGCGACGCATCACTGCAAGGTGAGGCCAGCTTTGTGCACTCTTGGAGCCCCTCAAATTTGTTTTTACTGAATGCACTTGCGTTCAGGCACACTCTGGGAGATCGCGGACTCATATAGAGATGTGACAGAAGGGGATGAAGTTAGTGAATCGGATCGCACCCGAGAACTGAAGCTTGAACTGAAGCGCTGAAGCTCAAGCTTGAGCTAGAAAAGATGGGATCATCGCGTGCCTTGTCAGAGGAGTCAGAAAACCGGAACCGACATGCTAGTATTACACGGTACGCGAAAGAGCTGAAAGCCGTCCTAGCGCCCATGCCCAGTAGTGAGCCGATGATTCCGGCGTGGTTCAAGAACGTGGATGCCCTTTTTGCGGCATTGAGCATTCCTGAGAAAATTCAGGGCACGATTCTGTTGCCATTTTTAACCGATAAGATGCTGTGATAAGTGAAGTACGCGTTTCGTGAAGTGCGCGAGTGCAACCAGTGTTCGGTTTAAAATGTGCGCGAGTGCACCGGCATAGGGAAAAAGACGACGACGACCGATGGTGTGGACGCGCGTTTTCACGATGTATTCGGTGAGGAAGACGATGGGCAGACGAGGCGCGTGAAGTTCGGACCAATGAGAGGCCCCCACGCTGGTTTTGGAAGAAGCCCGAACGAAGAACGGGGCAGACGTGGCCGGGACGCGACGGAGGCAAGCAGGCTACCAGGGCGCGGGGGTGGCGGCCGAGTTCCTGAGGCAAGGCTGCTGCGGGCTCCCACCTGGTCGGGCACCCGAGCATTATCTATCGTCTGGCGTTGGCCAGGCCGCTCGTCGTCTGGCGTTGGCCAGGCTGCTCGTCGTTTGGCGTTGGCCAGGCTTCTCACCATCTGGCTTTGGCCAGGCTCGTCCCGTTTCCAGGGCTACGTCCCAGCGTCGGAGGACGAACGCTGAGAGGTCACTGACCTTAGTGCGCCCGGAGTTACCTTCAACCACGAGCAACGCTTGAACCTCTGATCTACCTTGTCTGCACCCCATCGCATCAACCCTCGCTGTCTACAAGAGTGCCGCGACCGAACGGTGACAGTCGCTTTTGCTATTGCGGAACTTACGCATCCTTAGCATTTCGCGGTCATTAGGTTAACTTCTCTTCGAAATTGTGTGCTTTGTTTGTTTTTTCTCTTATCCCTTTCCCTTTATCTAGTTTATTGAAAATATATTTAGTTGTTTTTCTTGTGTGCATAAACGGTCTCATGTTCTCTTTACCGATGTGGGTTTTCTCATCGGTTTGTAAGCACAAGAACCTACACGAGAGCTTGTGGGTTGACTAGCCTCGTGACAGATGCGTACATTCGTTGCCAATCAGGCAGAAGCTGGGGTAATGGCGTACTCAGATTTAAAATGAAGAGTTCTAAAGGAGCTGCAGATGACTCCGAGCGAGTACCGCCAAATGTTCTTGGAAATAAAAAGAGAGGCACACGATTCTTGGAGCCAAGTGATGGCGCGCCTGGAGACGATGTTCTCCTACTATCTTAAAAGTAGAGAGGTGCAGTTGTTCGAGAGCCTTCAGGAGTTGCTGATAGCTGACAGGCTGAAACGGTTATTGCCAGATGACCTCCGCACGCTGGTAACTCAGCAAGAAGTAAAGGGTTGGTTGGGGCCCAGGGATATTGTGGAAGTAGCCGCCAATTTTGAAGAAAGCCTGGGCAGCGGCAGGCAGGGCAGAAACCGCAATGATGGGCCAGAAGATTCTAATTATAGGTCGCCAGCCAAACCATCGGCTAGTGCCAATTTTGGCCCTAGTTCAGGAGTATGTTTTCAATGCGTATGGCGGGGTCACTTCCAAACTCTCACGTGACACAGCTGCTAATACAGCAGAAGTTTCTTGCTTAGCTGCCCAGAATGAGCAGTCACTTGAGAGCCGAGCTACATCGTCGCGACACCCTGCCGTCATGAAAACTCACTCATGAGAGACCCGCGTCTTGACATTTTCGTGGAGGACAAACCCTGTTTCGCGCGAGTTGACACAGGTGCGGGTGTTACAGTGGTATGAGAGAATGAAGTGTCCACTGAAGTTTTGGACCAGAGTAGGGGCAAAATAAGGCTAACAGATGCTTTTGGTCATGATGTTACAGCACGTCTGCTGTACGTACCTCTAGCTCTTCTCGTCGGGAAGCACTGCTCAGCCTGTAAAATTGAGATGCGCAGTGACCGATCAGTTGAACACGAGTGTGTCGGTATTGCTCAGTCCCGCTGATTATGAGCGTCTTCGTCATCATTGGCAAAAGCCACTGCGCAATCTAAATGAGGGTAATAAGAGAGAGATCAACTGTTCAAGACAGGGCATTACACCGGAGCAGTATTCACCGATGAGGGAGCCAGTGCATGTGCCTCGAGGTTCTAGCCTTAGCGCTAACGCTGTGCAGCGCACAGTGGAGAAACGGGACAGCTGAGCAAGAGAGCCGCAACCGACTAATTGCGCGTCACTTGTACAGTAGGCGCAGTTGAGAAGTTGCAGTGAATGTATTAATGCGGACAGAACGTGCCTTATTCCATTCGAGGGAAATGCTCTCGATGGAGAGAAGGAACGTGATGAGCCACTTGCCGATGTGCGGCGTCAGGTGAAAAAGGGGTCGCACGTCACGGTAACTGATAGGGCACAGTTGGACCGAAAGCAGTTATGCCAGTCATGGAACCAGCTAAAGCGTTAGCGCACGACGGCCTCTGCGGTGGTAACTTCTCAGAAAAGAAACAGAGAAAGCGCGTTACAAAGCGGCTAGCATTGGGGTTCGGCGGTGGAACGAAGGTGTTCTACGTCTTGCGTATTCCCCCGTTTAAAAGGAAAAGTTCCCAGATTAGGACCGTCGCGTGCCCGACTGAAGTGTAAAATGGGGCCGTAAGTTCTTTGGAGAATTGAACTACCGGATTCGTTGAAGGTAATTGTGGTTTGAGTTGTTTTTTAGGGTTTGAAACAGGTATCTTACGTGACGAAAGATTGTTTTAGTAACAAGTTTTGCGTTTTATTTTTTTAGTGTTTAGGTACGGCGTGTTACCGAAGAGTGGTGACATGATAAAAGGCTTTTAGTAAAAAGTCGGCATTTGTCAGTTACGGCGGTTTGAGAGTGTTGAACACGCTGCCGTGCAACGCAGAGGCACAGGTAGTCTTTGACTAAGTTTGAGACCTTCGCATTGTTTTCTGAGTTGACGACAACCAACCCCAGCGAAGCAAGCTTTTTGTTTGCCTACGAACGCGTTGGAAACGGCAATCAGAGGTTGCCTCTCCCAAACAAAGGATCGGTGAAGGTGAACGATCAGTCACATCCTTCAGTAAGAGGCTGTGCCAGTCGCAACAAGAGGTTTCCACAGTTGAATGAGAGGCAAATGTGAAACAAAAACTGTTCGCAATTAGGGTGCTCTGAGTGAGGCTGCTGATGCTCTTCTGCGTTTCGGCTGATGATTGGATTCAGTGATTGTAACTGTTTAGTGGCAATAGGATGTTTTGTCTGTTTCATATAGCTGAGTTTTTTTTTCCTTGTTGTTCTTCTTTGTTGATATGTAGCCACTGAAGTAGTTCCTATGAATTTAATGACTGTACAGTAGTTTTCATCGCACGTTAAGTGTCATGCGTTATGTTAAGTGGATTGAAGAGACTAATAATTCCAGCGTGATGCGAAAATGTTTTGTTTGTTGTACCAGGCATTTTTTGTCGTGTCTTTGTTGCGATGCAAGCTTGCATATAAGTGGTAGACTGCTTTTAGGTGCAGTTTATGTGTTGTGTAGGAATAATTTTGGTACATAAAATAGGGTAGCGTTTGTGAAGTAAGTTCATTATCAAATTTTTTTTCTTGGTGTGATCCGTTGAGACCTACGTATACCTATACCACTAAGTCCGTCGCTCTCTTTGAGTGTGTCATGCGGGGCCTGGAGGGTGCATGGAGTGGGTCTCCCGTGTTGGGACAATGACCAAGTGGTGTTGTGAGTTTAAAGACAATATGCCGCCGGACTATGCACAGTGCGTGTGCCCCCATGACAAGCCAATGCGAACTGACTGGCGCTGTGGACTTAACATTCTGAATGCATTATTCAGTGTTGTGCATTACGAGAGTGCTTTCGGAAGACCATTTGAGAGCATTATGTAGATGTGTTGCTGTGTCTATTTCGCAGAAGCACGCGAAAGTTCTTCTGTTGAAATGGAAGTGATAATCGGTTCACGCATGTGCGTGCACCCAGAGGGAGTTTATTTTGAGAGATTTTTTTGTTTGTTTTTGTATCGTGTTACTGGACATCAAGTATCCAGTAACACTCTTGAGGGGGAAGGAGTTAGTATGAGACACCAATTACCAGCATGTTGGGTCTAGCTAAATTAATGTGGCTGATGTAGAGCGCGTAGCCACTTCCCTACCCGTCAACTAGCGAAGCCAAGCACGGGAAAGAAAGGAGACTCCTTCTTCGCACGGTTCACGAGCGGAGGTTCGCGCTTGGACCCGGACAAATACCTGAGGCTGCAATAAAGCGTCTCTTCACCGGACTACGACTCTTCCTCCGCGCTGCCACAGTGCACTCGAGTCATCGAGGGGACCCATTCCGACCTGAAACATCTTTCCTCCTTAGTTAGTGTAGAAGCTAGTCGAGGAGGAGGAAATTAACTGGCACAGTCGACGTGGAGTGGAGAGCCTGCTGCGAGGAAGGTGCTGATGTCCGGGAAGCTAACAAGACGCATGCTGCTTCGGGACCTGCTGGTGCCCTGCGGGAAGCAGCATTGACATTCGGTACGAGCCTGCCGGTCAACGTTGGAGCCTGGAGTTAGGCTGTGCGTCAGTGAACGAGAGCAGAGCCAAAGGTCGTCGTTGAGCGACAGACTAAATCGGAGAGGCACTGCAGGGTGCTACTTCAGGAGCAAAGCAGCAGGGACAGTCGATGTGACAGACTGAGTCAGCGACAGGGGTGATCGGGCATAGACCTGCGCATTGGAAGTGGTCGTCGCTCATAACATTGGTGACGAGATAGACACAGTTCCAACTTTCAAGTGCATTGGGCGACACATCACTGCAAGGTGAGGCCAGCTTTGTGCACTCTTGGAGCCCCTCAAATTTGTTTTTACAGAATGCACTTGCGATCAGGCACACTCTGGGAGATTGCGGACTCAGATAGAGATGTGACACAAGGGGATGAAGTTAGTGAATCGGATCGCACCCGAGAACTGAAGCTTGAAATTGAAGCGCTGAAGCTCAAGCTTGAGCTAGAAAAGATGGGATCATCGCGTGCCTTGTCAGAGGAGTCGGAAAACCGGAACCGACATGCTAGTATGACACGGTACGCGAAAGAGCTGAAAGCCATTCTAGCACCTATGCCCAGTAGTGAGCCGATGATTCCGGCGTGGTTCAAGAACGTGGACGCTCTTTTTGCGGTATTCAGCATTCCTGAGGAAATTCAGGGCACGATTTTGTTGCCATTTTTAACCTATAAGATGCGTACGTTCGTTGCCAATCAGGCAGAAGCTGGGGTAATGGCGTACTCAGATTTAAAATGAAGAGTTCTAAAGGAGCTGCAGATGACACCGAGCGAGTACCGCCAAATGTTCTTGGAATAAAAAGAGAGGCACACGAGTCTTGGAGCCAAGTGATGGCGCGCCTGGAGACCATGTTCTCCTACTATCTTAAAAGTAGAGAGGTGCAGTTGTTCGAGAGCCTTCAGGAGTTGCTGATAGCTGACAGGCTGAAACAGTTAATGCCAGATGATCTCCACACGCTGGTAACTCAGCAAGAAGTAAAGGGTTGGTTAGGGCCCAGGGATATTGTGGAAGTAGCCGCCAATTCTGAAGAAAGCCTGGGCAGCGGCAGGCAGGGCAGATACCGCAATGATGGGCCAGGAAATTCTAATTATAGGTCGCCAGCCAAACCATCGGCTAGTGCTAATTTTGGCCCTAGTTCAGGAGTATGTTTTCAATGCAGACGGCAGGGTCACTTCCAAACTCTCACGTGACACAGCTGCTAATAAAGCAGAAGTTTCTTGCTTAGCTGCCCAGAATGAGCAGTCATTTGAGAGTCGAGCTACATCGTCGCGACACCCAGCCGTCATGAAAAACTCACTCATGAGAGACCGGCGTCTTGACATTTTCGTGGAGGACAAACCCTGTTTCGCGCGAGTTGACACAGGTGCGGATGTTACAGTGGTATGAGAGAATGAAGTGTCCGCTGAAGCTTTGGACCAGAGTAAGGGCAAAATATGGCTAACAGATGCTTTTGGTCATGATGTTACTGCACGTCTGCTGTACGTACTTCTAGCTCTTCTCGTCGGGAAGCACTGCTCAGTCTGTAAAATTGAGATGCGCAGTGACCGATCAGTTGAATACGAGTGTGTCGGTATTGCTCAGTCCCGCTGATTATGAGCGTCTTCGTCATCATTGGCAAAATGCGCAATCTAATGAGGGTAATAAGAGAGAGATCAACTGTTCAAGACAGGGCATTATACCGGAGCAGTATTCACCGATGAGGGAGCCAGTGCATGTGCCTCGAGGTTCTAGCCTTAGCGCTAACGCTGTGCTGCGCACAGTGGAGAAACGGGACAGCTGAGCAAGAGAGCCGCAACCGACTAATTGCGCGTCACTTGTACAGCAGGCGCAGTTGAGAAGTTGCAGTGAATGTATTAATGCGGACAGCACGCGGCTTAGTCCATTCGAAGGAAATGCTCTCGATGGAGAAAAGGAACGTGATGAGCCACTTGCCGATGTGCGGCGTCAGGTGAAAAAGGGGTCGCACGTCACGGTAACTGATAGGGCACAGTTGGACCGAAAGCAGTTATGCCAGTCATTGGAACCAGCTAAAGCGTTAGCGCACGACGGCCTCTGCGGTGGTAACTTCTCAGAAAAGAAACAGAGAAAGCGCGTTACAAAGCGGCTAGCATTGGGGTTCGGCGGTGGAACGAAGGTGTTCTACGTCTTGCGTATTCCCCGTTTTAAAGGAAAAGTTCCCAGATTAGGACCGTCGCGTGCCCGACTGAAGTGTAAAATGGAGTCGTAAGTTCTTTGGAGAATAGAACTACCGGATTCGTTGAAGGTAATTGTGGTTTGAGTTGTTTTTTTAAGGTTTGAAACAGGTAGCTTACGTGACAAAAGTTTGTTTTAGTAACAAGTTTTCCGTTTTTTTTTAGTGTTTAGGTAGGGCGTGTTACCGAAAAGTTGTGACATGATGAAAGGCTTTAGTAAAAAGTCGGCCATTTGTCAGTTACGGCGGTTTGAGAGTGTTGAACACGCTGCCGTGCAACGCAGAGGCACAGGTAGTCTTTGACTAAGTTAGAGACCTTCGCATTGTTTTCTGAGTTGACGGCAACCAACCCCAGCGAAGCAAGCTTTTTGTTTGCCTACGAACGCGTTGGAAACTGCAATCAGAGGTTGCCTCTCCCAAAAAAACGGTCGGTGAAGGTGAACGATCAGTCACATCCTTCAGTAAGAGGCTGTGCCAGTCGCAACCAGAGGTTTCCACAGTTGAATGAGAGGCGAATGTGAAACAAAAACTGTTCGCAATGAGGGTGCTCTGAGTGAGGCTTCTGATGCTCTTTCGCGTTTCCGCTGATGATGGATTCAGTGATTGTAACTGTTTATTGGCAATAGGATGTTTTGTTTGTTTCATATAGCTTAGTTTTTTTTTCGTTGTTCTTGTTGTTGATATGTAGCCACTGAAGTAGTTTCTATGAATTGAATGACTGTACAGTAGTTTTCATCGCACGTTAAGTGTCATGCGTGATGTTAAGTGGATCGAAGAGACTAATAATTCCAGCGTGATGCGAAAATGTTTGTTTGTTGTACGAGGCTTTTTTTGTTGTGTTGTTGTTGCGATGCAAGCTTGCATCTAAGTGGTAGAACTGCTTTTAGGTGTAGTTTATGTGTTGTGTAGGAATAATTTTGGTAGATAAAATAGGGTAGCGTTTGTGAAGTAAGTTCATTATCAAATTTTTTTTCTTGGTGCGATCCGTTGAGACTTACGTATACCTATACCGCTAAGTCCGTCGCTCTCTTTGAGTGTGTCATGCGGGGCCTGGAGGGTGCATGGAGTGGGTCTCCCGTGTTGGGACAATGACCGTGTGGTGTTGCGAGTTTAACAGACAATATGCCGCCGGACTATGCACAGTGCGTGTGCCCCCATGAAAAGCCAATGCGAACTGACTGGCGCTGTGGATTTAACATTCTGAATGCATTATTCAGTGTTGTGCATTACGAGAGTGCTTTCGGAAGACCATTTGAGAGCATTATGTAGATGTGTTGCTGTGTCTATTTTGCAGAAGGACGCGAAAGTTCTTCTGTTGAGATGGAAGTGATAATCGGTTCACGCATGTGCGTGCACCCAGAGGGAGTGTATTTTGAGAGATTTTTTTGTTTGTTTTTGTATCGTGTTACTGGACATCAAGTATCCAGTAACACTCTTGAGGGGGGAGGAGTTAGTATGAGACACCAATTACCAGCTTGTCGGGTCTAGCGAAATTAATGCGGCTGATGTAGAGCGCGTAGCCACTTCCCTACCCGTCAACTAGCGAAACCAAGCACGGGAAAGAAAGGAGACTCCTTCTTCGCACGGTTCAAGAGCGGAGGTTCGGGCTTGGACTCGGACAAATACCTGAGGCTGCAATAAAGCGTCTCTTCACCGGACTACGGCTCTTCCTTCGCGCTACCACTGTGCACTCGAGTCATCGAGGGGACCCTTTGCGAACCTGAAACATCTTCCCTCTTTAGCTAGTGTAGAAGCTAGTCGAGGAGGAGGAAATTAACTTGCACCATTGAATGCAAAGGTCATGATGAGCAATCTCTGAACTATGATTGAGGCTACACTTGCTCAGCACATTACAGTATATGAAGCACTGGTGTGTAGCATGCGTATTACATAAGAAACAGCCATGCCGTCTATCAGTACTCCTGCCCCTGGCACCAACCCTGTTCTGGACACTTGTAGGCTACAGGCACACATAAAAATGTGCAGTGTAGACCTAATCAATGCAGGTACAAATGAAATTGCAAAACAAACAAAGAGAACACAAGTCCAGGACAATACCTGTCTTCAACATAATTTTATTCAGCCATTAGAGCACAAGTCCAGACTTGCACTTTCCTCCAAGAGAATTTTATTTAGCCATCAATATTGCACCCTAGTAATGAAGCAGAAAGCGTGCAGTTTTAGAATACTGTGGGAATAAGCGTCCATAGGTTTTTGTAGCCACTACAGCGCTACCTCCAGTCTACTATTTTCACGTTCGATAACGAAGTGATGGTACAGAAAAAGAGTTTGCATAGGATCGTGTCTTGCACCAGTACTGAGCGACCTTTCAATTACTGGCAAGCACGAACCAACACCTTAACAATGAACTTTCTGGATTGAGCATGTATCGCGTGTTCGGGTATGTTGACATCTTTTCAATTCTTTCCTGGAATACCAACTCAGATTTGACTTCTCAAGTGACGTCAGCAATTTTTTAGCTGGGTTTTGGCTGATTCCACCCTGACAACTGATGTTCTGATGCATGGCGAGCTACGGTTTCTTAACACGAGCCTTACATTTTTCGGGAATCAAGTTTGGTGACAGTACGCCCCGCACTCAAAAAGGCCTCCTTTTCTTCCATTCCACATATTCAAAAATCGTGAAGAGAGTCATTGGACTCACCACCTTCCATAAGTCCCTTTTCCAGTCATGTGCACATCAAATTGACCTTAGTTTCACGACTCAGTCAGAATACTGACTGACCCCAGGTTCCCCTTCCCCTCCCTCCTCGCTCGTAGGTGACTTTGCTGAGACCCTTGTCAAGTCCCTACAGAATCATGCACACCTCCCCAAAAATAAAAAGAACTAGAAGAAGGCCAATGTGACTACCTAATTCATGATGTTTCACATGGCATCAAGTAAGTAGCTGGGGGGATGGGAATTCCAGTCGTGTTTTCAGCCCCCAACAAGTTAGGCAGGATTTGCAAGTGTGTCAACGATGATGGACTGAAGAAGACTGCATGCAACACAAAGCACGCATTTGTAAAATGTGCCATGGTTATGAGGTGCCCCTATCTTGTAGTAGCACTTATATTGTCCAAACAGGGAAGTGCCTCAACACACTTCTGAGAGAATACTTATACAATCTGAGCTACAAGCAGGGATGGAACATGGCCTCACATTGTGCAAAGTGTGCCCGCCCTCTGAACCTTCTTTGATGCAAGGTGCTTGCTAGCTATCACCAAGAGATCGTGCGGCTTGCTGTTAGCACAATTATTAGGATGACACAATTCTCAGTACAGCTTCGTTATCCCTGAGCAAAAAATGAATCAGTTTCATAGATGATGCATCTTGATTTTGAATCAGTTTCATAGATGATGCATCTTAATTTGGCATGTACCTAGTTGCTTGTATTTTATTAAGGATGGGTTCACAATAGTTAGGAGCATTGTTTATATGAATGAAAACCTATTATAGTGAGCTGTTGCTGACACCATATTGGTTTTTTTGTATGTTACTCGAATAGAAAAATTTCCTGACCAATAAAATAACAATCATACAAATCCAGCATTCGCACATGCTCGCGAGCACCGTGTAACCAATTGACATCTCATCGTAAGTTTCAGATGGAAACGAGAAAAAAAGGGCAGCAGAATACACTTTCGCTCACAACGTAAGTCAGGATCATTTAAGAATTTGACTGCAACAGCCTATCAAGGACAGGAAATGCTGAGAAATTCAATATTATAAATCCACGCTGTTTAGAATACTCAAGAACAAAGGAAGATTGAAGAATCTTGGCAACTTCACCATGGACAGAATGCACAGAAGCATGCGCACAGTGCGAACTTCCCAATCAATGACCTCATATTGGAGTAGAAGGCCAAAAGTTTGATTGTCATGTGGGGTTCAAAGGCTTCAGGAAGAAGGATGGTGGGCTAAGCCGTTTTAAAAAGCAGTACTGTCTTGTCTTTTCAGACAATTTCTAAAGAACGTGTGGCAGTAAACAGAGATGTCTGTAGCCACTGGCAACAGGAGAGATTGAAAACAATGGGACCTGTTAAAGATTGACGAAATGGGATTGTTCTGCAAAGCACTTCCTACTAACACTCCCAACTACAAGAAGAAAACCTGTGCAGAATAATAATAATTGTTGAGTTTAATTTCCCAAAACCACCATGTGATTAGGAGATATGCCACAGTGAAGGGCCTCTGTAAACTTCAACCCGCTGGGTTTTTTAATGTGCACCTAAATCTACGCACACAGCTTCAAGCATTTTTGCCTCCTTCAAAAATGCAGAAGCCATGGCCAGAATCATACATACAAAAGGAAAGCGCAACAAATATATTACAATGCTTGTATGAGGCAAATAGACCGTAGTTGAAGATGGTGGTTATAGGGAAATAAAGCGCCCGCAATGCTTAAAAGGCATGCGTATGCTGCCTGTAACTTATCATATCAACGCACATGCATGGAGCTTTTGAAATTTGTATATTTAATGGATATTGTGGGCTTTGCTGAAATGAAAATTCTCGTATACAGAACAAATTTTCTTGCCCCTTTGAGTTTTGTCTAAAGGGACAATAAAGGCAAATGACAATTTATTTAAAAGTGAAAGCTCAATGTATGACAACATAAAAACGAAAACATTATGAACAGAAGTGCCTTACTTACCAAGAAACTAAAGAAGCACTCACATCAAGTTTACTCATGTCAATACTTTTGCGTTGAGCAGCTATCGACCCCTTATTGACAATTCGTGACCTAAAACACAACTGAAGACGAATAACTATCACTTTTATTGATTTATATCACTGGTACCCAGCACGATTAAAATCGACCAAAAAGCCAGCCATTTTTAGCACTGGCAGCGGTTCCCCAAAGTCACCTCAAGGCTGCCCATAGCTGACCACTTCTCCACAGAAAGACGTGAGGCTCAGCTGCTCTGCAGACATTTTGTCTTCTAGGCGCACATATTCAGTCGTGCCTTGTCGCCTGCATTGCCGTCGTCGCCGTAAAACTGTCGATTGGGGTAGAATACGACTGTCTGGAGCTTGGAGTCACACATACCGAACCATTTTTTCTTTGATCGACCCTTTGCAGGATAGCAATTTCGAAATCGATGTTGTTCGAAGAAGCAATGAAGAGGTGCCTAGGGACACATGCTTCAGCCATGCTCACTTGTGTGTCTCCATTACCTATATTGGGATGTTTCGGTGTGCACAGTACTCAGGTATATACAGAAGGGCCAATAAAACATCAGAATAGAGAATTTGAACCAGCAGAGAAATAGAATACATTTCCTGCATGCCAGGTTCTTTGCATCTCCAGATAGCCCCACCTATCTGGCCTTCACAGTTGCAGCGGCAGTAACCCAGTATTACACGAACAGAAGGAAGTCTACAGACCAACTTGGAATTCACTATTAAAAATGCTTGCGTGTTTCTTGTTAGCGATAATATGTGGCTATACGCTATTTCACGTTGACACCTTGTGGTCAAGTTAGCGTGTAAGATATGCGTTATGAAAAGACACACTCATAGCACTTTTTCTGCACTTCGAACCAGACGACTACCACTCAAAACGGTTTCCCTATATCCTGACAGGTGAGCACTAGTTGAATCATGCTGTTTCTTTTCGTCATTTTTTATAGATGCACTACTTGTGTCTTGCAAGTTCATCAAATCATTCAAAGCGGTGCAACGAAGGTAACACATGAAGAGTGCCGACTTGCTCTCACTCTTCATGTCTCACCTTCGCAAGCGTAACGCTACTAACGCTACACTCAGATCGTAGACGTCATCACTAGTAACACATCTTAAGCGCCACGCTTTCACTCTTTATGTCTGACCCTTGTAGACGAATCGCTACTATACTTGGCGACAACTGTTCTTGGCACTGAAGGGAAAGCTATGAAGGCAGAGCTTCTGCACATGTAGCACTACGCGAAGCAGTTCGTTTTAGGCGCACATCTCGTAAAACTGTAGAAAGTGACAAGGACGTACCATCAGTATTTCATGTAGAGGCACGTGCCGCTTAGCGTTTGAAGTGCACGTAAAAAGGCAGGACATTTTAACCCATTCAAAAACGCAAAGTCATTACAGATAAATTAAATGAAAAACAAATATTTTACAGGTGTGAGCTGCGTTCTGTCTTATATAGCTCAACCTAGAAAATAACGGAGGAATTTTACAATTCATCTTGAGAATATGGGCGCTACTTCCGAACTACATTCACTGGCGGTAGGATGCATGTAATTCGGCTCCGTACCTTTCCCTTCAATGCCAAGAAAAGTTGTCGCCAAGCATTGCGCTAGACTCACTCTTCATGTCTGACCTTCGTTCACGGATTGTTACTAGGGCTACAATCAGTTCATAGATGTCATCGCTACTAGCACATTGTTGGCACCACGCTTTCACGCTTCATGTCTGAACTTCGTAGATGTATCGCACAAGCACTACGCTCGGATCGTAGACGTCATCGCTACTAGCGCATTGATGCCTCCACATTTTTACTCTTCATAACTTACCTTAAATAATGTATCGCTACTACAGCTACACTTGGATCATAGACGTCATCGCTACTAGGGCATTGCTGGGGTCACGCATTCACTCTTCATGTCTGATCTTCGTACAAGTATCACTATTAGGGCTACACTGCGGTTATAGATGTCATCGTTACCACAACAATGTTGGTGCCACGCTTTCGCTCTTCATGTCTGACCTTCGTCGATCTATCACTACTAGTGCATCGTTGGTGCCACGCTTTCATTCTTCACGTCTGACTTTCGTAGACATATTGCTGCAAGCGTATCGTTGGCACCACGCTTCAATCTTTATGTCTGACCTTTGTAGATGTATCGCTACTAGCGCTACACTTGGATTGTAGACACATCGATAGTAACGCATCGTTGGTGCCAGGCTTCCACTCTTTATAACGGACCTTTGTAGATGTATCGCTACTAGCGCTAGACTTGAATCCTAGTCGTCGCTACTAGCGAATTCTTGACTTCACTCCTCATGCTTGACCTTCATAGATGTATAGCTACTAGCGCTACACTTGAATCATAGACGTCATCGCTACTAGCACATCGTTTGGCGCCACGCTTTATATCTTCATGTCTAATCTTTGTAGATGAATAGCTATTAGCACAACACTTGTATCGTAGATTTCATCACTACTTAGGCATTGTTGGCACCACACTTTCACTCTTAATGTCGACTTTCGTAGATGCATCGCTTCCAACGCTACACTCGGATCGTAGATGTCATCACTACATCACATTGTTGGTGCCGCGCTTTCACTCTTCATGTCTGACCTCGTAAACATATTGCCCTAACGCTACACTCAGATCTAAGACGACATCACTACTAACACAATATTGGCGCCACGCTTTCACTCTTTATGTCTGAACTTCGTAGACATATCACTACTAACACTATACTTAGATCAGCGACGTCATCGCTACTAGCACATTGTTGGCACCACACTTCATTCTTCATGTCTGACCTTCGTAGGCATATCGCTACTATACTTGGCGACAAGTTTCTTGCCACTGGAGGAAAGCTACGAAGGCAGAGCATGCAGCACTACACAAAGTAGTCCGTTTTGGCGCACGTCGCATAACGATGTAGAGTGACGCGGGCGCACCATCAGCTTTTCATGTGGACGCAAACGCTGCTTAGTGCTTGAGGTGCTTGCAAAAAGACGGATGTTTAAACCCGTTTAAACCAGTTCAAAAAAGTGAAGTCACAAAACATAAATTGATAAAAACGAATACCTCACAGGTGTGAGCTGCATCATGTCTCAAATAGCGCCACGTAGCAAATGGAGGAATCATCGGTATTAGCACATTGTTGGCACCAACCTTTCACTCTTCATGTCTGACCTTAGTAAACATTGTGACCGCCCCTTCCACAGCGGTTCCTTCCCTTTCAAAGGAGTATGTGGTCACACAATGACATTGTATGCCGTGATTTAGGTATCTTTTATTTGCTTTTATTTTTTTTATTGCCGTGCAATTCAAACAAGTCCTCACTGATTAAATGTACTTTGAATTTTTAAACCCCCCTACAACAATGCCCCCAGAGGATGCTGTAGATATAAGTATTATAAATAAATAAATAAGTAACGCTACTAGCACTACTCAGATTGTACACGTCATCCCTACAAGCACAATATTGCGCTACGATTTCACTCTTCATGTTTGACCTTCCTAGATGTACCGCTACTAGCGCTACACGCTTATAATCGACTTCATTGCTACTAGAGCATTCTTGCCGCCACGCTTTCACTTTTCATGTCTGACCTTCAAGAATGTATCGCTATTAGAGCTACACTCCTAATGTAGACTTCATTGCTACTTGCGCATTGTTGGTGCCATGCTTTCACTCTTAAATTCTGACCTTCGTAGAGGTACTGCTAATAGCGCTACACACGAAATCCAGATGTAATCGCTACTAGTGCATCGTTGGCGCCAAGCTTTCACTCTTCATGACTGAACTTTGTAGATGTATCAATACTAGCACTATATTTGGATCTTAGATGCTATCGCTACTAGCGCATCGTTAGCACTACGCTTTCACTTTTCATGTCTCACATTTTTTTATAGACAAGTCTCTACTAGCGCTACACTTGGATCGTAGATGTCATCGCTACTAGTGCAATGTTGGCACCATGCTTTCATTCTTCATGTCTGACCTTTGTAGACTTAACGCTACTAGCGCTACATGCCTACCGTAGACTTCATTGCTACTATAGCATTGTTGCTTCCAAGCTTTCACTGTTTATGTTGGAGCTTCGTAGGCATATCGCTACTAGCGCTACACTCAGATCATAGACGTCATCGTTACTGGCGCATCGTTGGTGCCCGGTTTCTGTCTTCATGTCTGACCTTCAAGTATGTATTGCTAGAATGCTACACTCCTATCGTAGACTTCATCACTACTAGTGCATTGTTGGCGCCAAGCTTTCAAACTTCATTTTGACGTTTGTAGAGGTATCGCTACACTCTAATCTTAGACATTATCGCTACTAACAAATTGTTGCCACTATGTTTTCCCTCTTCTTGTCTGATCTTAGTAGGCGTATCACTACTAGCCCTGCACTCAGATTATATGTGTTATCACTATCAAATCGTTGGCACCACACTTTCAGCCTTCATGTCTGACCTTCGTCGACATATTGCTGCTAGCGCTACAATCGGATCGCTATTAGCACATTGTTGGCACCTCACTTTCATACTTTATCAAGTCTGACCTTCGCAGACGTATCGCTATTACCGCATCGTTGGTGCGATGCTTTCACTTTTCATCTCTGACCTTCGTAGACTTATCGCTACTAGCAACCCACTCAGATCATAGAGGCCAACGCTACTAGTGCATCGTTGGGGCCATGAGTTCACTCTTCGGGTTTGACCTTCATAGTTGTATCGCTACAAGCACAAAGTTGGCGCCACACTTTCACAATTGATGTGTGACCTTCGTAGACGTATCGTTGCTAGCAATACACTCAGAATCGTAGACGTCATCACTACTAGTGCATTGTTGGCACCACGCTTTCTTCACGTCTGACCTTCGTTGACATATCGCTACAAGAGCTACACTCGGATCGTAGACATCATCGCTACTAACGCATTGTTGGCGCCACCCTTTCACTGCTCATGTATGACCTTCATAGACGTATCACTACTAGCGCTACACTTCGATCATATACGTCATCACTACTACACCCAATTTCATGCATCAGGTGCAATGCTATAGATGCTATCCAGACTTCTTGCAATGAAAGTGTTCTCACTAACAAATACTACAATCATAGTTCTGTCTGAGGCAGGCTTTATTGCATCTTTGGTGCTAATAGTAAATAAAAACGCTTTGGTAGTCGAAGGTGAAGACGCCATACAGCCGTCTATAAGTTGTTCTGGATCCCTTAGCATCTCTTTGTTCTCAATTTGTGAGATTTTGTTGCCTTTCACGACGATATTTGAGCGCGTTTGTCCTTGTCTCGTATGAGCGAAACAAGGATGAAAACCGGGCACGAGACGCTCAAAATCACACACCTTGTTGACCCAAACTTCTTGCATAGCCACCACAGCGTTGCACCTGATGTATCAAACAAAGTATAGCGCATCGTGGGCGTTCTGCTGTCACTCTTCATTTCTGGCCTTTATAGACATATTTTTTAATTATATTTACATAATACTGCAGGCCCAGTGAAGGGCCCAAGCAGGAGGGACGTATTTACGAAGCTCGTAATAAGGACAACAGTAGATCAAGAACATAAAAAGCGCAAAGAATAAGGACATAACTCAAACAATTAATAAGAAAGACATTTAACACTTTAACAATACAGGTCAAGATACATTATGTTCAATTGAGTCTATGCTATTTATGAATAATGCTGGTAATTGATTCCATTCGGTTACAGTGCGCGGGAAAAAGGAGAATTTGAAAATGTTAGTTCTAGCATTGAAGGGCGTTAGAGAGTCGGCATGCCGGTGTCTTGTTCTGCGAGCGGTGAGTGGTTGGATGTATTGTTCTGGTCTCAGTGACAATTTCTTCTTCTTGAGAAGATAAAGAAATTTTAATCTTTGGATTTTACGTCTTAGTTATAAGGTTGGTATGTTATGGTCTCTCATGAGTTGGGTTGGGGAATCGCTCGAACGGTATTTAGAGTAAACGAACCGAACCGCTTTATGCTGAATCATCTCAAGTGCATGAATGTTAGATTTTGTGTAAGGGTCCCAGATTATACATGCATACTCCAATTTAGGTCTTACAATAGATGTATAGGCTAGCGTTCTAACACTTGCAGGAGCATGTTGGAGCTTATGTCTTAAAAGGCTCAGTTTACGAAAGAATGACGCACAAATGTCTGAAATGTGCTTGTTCCAACTTAAAGTGTTGTTATGATAAGACCCAGGTACTTATATTCTGTAATTTCGTTCAAAGGTTGTCCTGAAAGTTGTAAGAGAAGG
>WOVY01001026.1:0-18142 GCA_013436015.1 Rhipicephalus annulatus | reverse complement strand
CTCTAGCGAGGAGAGCCCTAGATACTCGCCAACAAACATCCCGGCGAGTCATACACATCTTATATCGAGGATGTCCTTGCGCTTTGCCGGCGCTGTCAATTCTCAGATGTCCGAGTCGGACAAACTGCGCCACATCCTGAAGGGCATCAGAAGCATTGCCTACAATGCCCTTGTTGCCCAGAATCCTTCTACTGTCACGGACGTCGTCTCTACGTGTCAGCGTCTCGACGAACTTGATTCTGTTCGCCTTCAGTCGGGCAATAGTGAACACAGTACCGCAGACCGGGACCTGCGTGACATGATACGGGAGATCATACGAGAAGAACTTCAATCAATGGGCATCTCACAACCTTCTCCATCTGTCACACAGCCTTCAAGCATGGCCCTCCGTGACATCGTAAGGGAGGAACTAACATCATTCACCGGTCCAGCCTACGTCCAGCCACCTCCATCTAGCCCTCCAACGTACGCGCAAGTTGCGGCCGCGCCTCCTCGCAACGTAAACTCTACTTCACCGCTGCCATCATTCACGCCGGTTGCTGCTGCACCACGGCCCACTCCGGCCAATCCAACCCGAACCTCCGTCAGTCCACTTGAGTGCGCTATCTCCCGGTGTGCCGAACGCCCTCTACTACCCGCCTTGGCGCCCGTCTCGCCCAACATGCTTTTACTGTGGATATCGTGGCCATATATCGCGCTTCTGCCGCAAGCGCCAGCAGGACGAGCGTCGCGGGTACGACATGCGCGAACGGGACTTTTCCAGAGGGGACTCTTACGCTCGGAGTTATTCATCTGGACAGCAGCGGTCTCCATCTCCGCCCGCGTCGACTGAGACGCGGAACACTTACCGTTCAAGCCGACGCCGATCACCTTCGCCCTTCCGTCGCTCCTCCTCTCCTCTTCGGCCAGCCTCGTTTACTACTGATAACCGGTCGGAAAACTAAATGATGCAGTTTTCGGAGGAGAAACTGCATGTAACAGTAGGACTCATATTCCTCCAGCACGCCCGTTCAACATGGTTTCTGTTATGGTGGAAGGAGTTCTCGTGGACGCTTTGGTGGACACCGGTGCTACAGTTTCTGTGATTAGGTATGATTTGTGCAAACGCCTGAAGAAAGTAATGACACCTTATAATGGACCCAATCTAGTCGAAGCCCAGGAGAACGCTATCCGCCCTTTTGCTCTTTGTACTGCTCGTGTGTTTATTGATGACATTTTGCATTACATCGAGTTCACTGTGCTTACCCGGTGCTCTCACCAGCTAATTCTAGGGTGGGACTTCCTATCTTCTTCTTCAGCCGCTATATGGTTGTGGTGAACGGATTCTGCACCTAACTAATACGGACTCCATGTTCGACGAAGGCGTCTACAAGCCTCTACGCCTGTTCGCTCGTGAAGATCTCGAACTACCGCCACACCAAGAACGAATTGTGACCCTGATCTCTAAGGACATCGACCACGGTGACGTCTTGGTGTCCCCTTCGTCGACTTGCGTCGCAAAAGGCATAGCCCTTGCATCAGGTGTCGTACGCTTTCACCATGGCTCCGCGCTCGTCATTGCTACGAATGAAACGCCAGAGAAAGTTCTCCTGCCAGAGGGCACTGCAGTAGCCTGTGTTGTGGATGCTGAGCCTGTCAGCGTCACGCCACTTAACCCTGCCTCTACCAACGACCGCTTTATGAGTAAGCCTGCCTCATCCTCTCCCTTCACAGCTCTTATCAGTGATGACTTAACAGCTATGCAGGCACAGCAGTTACTTGCGTTATTAACGAAACACGCCGATTCTTTCGACACCTGCTCCTCAACGTTGGGCCGAACTACCGCTGCAGCGCATCGCATTCAGACGGAGGGAACATCTATTGTATATCGCCGCCCGTACCGCGTGTCTCTCGCTGAGCGAAAAATCATCGAGGAAAACGTCGCTGACATGCTCCAACGAGAAAATAATTCGTCCATCAACTAGCCCTTGGTCATCCCCTGATGTTTTGGTACGGAAAAAAGATGGCTCCGTGCGCTTTTGCGTTGATTACCGGGCGCTTAACAACATCACACGCAAGGACGTATACCCCATGCCACGCTTAGACGACGCCCTTGATTCACTGCAAGGCGCCGAATACTTTTCAAGCCTTGATTTGCGTTCGGGGTATTGGCAAATTCCCATGCACGATGACGACAAAGAAAAAACGGCATTTGCAACCCCCGATGGCCTATACGAATTTAACGTGATGCCTTTCGGGCTCTGCAATGCGCCCGCGACGTTTGAACGCATGATCGACACCGTCCTGCGTGGTCTGAAATGGAAGACGTGTCTCTGCTACCTTGATGACATTATCATCTTTTCATCAACGTTTTCTCAGCACCTGAGCCGCTTGGATGACGTCCTAACATGCCTCGCCGGTGCGGGTCTGCAGCTCAACACTAAGAAGTGCCGTTTCGCCACCAAATCCATCAAGGTTCTCGGTCATGTCGTCAGCAAGGACGGTATTCGCCCTGACCCCGAAAAGATCGCTGCCGTCCTTCGATTTCCATGCCCCACAAGACTTAAGGATTTGCGAAGTTTTCTTGGCCTCGCATCATATTTTCGTCGCTTCATACAAAATTTCGCTTCAATAGCTGCGCCACTTCAAAAACTACTTGCATCTAATGCACCCTTTGTGTGGTCCGAGGAATGTCAGTCGGCGTTTCACCTATTGAAGAAAGCTTTGACGTCGGAGCCTGTACTCTGCCATTTTGATGACACCGCCCCAACACTCCTGCATACCGACGCCAGCGGCTGCGGTATAGGTGCTGTTCTCCTCCAACGCGATAACTCTGAACGGGAAAGGGTCATCGCATATGCTAGCCGAGTGCTAACTTCTACCGAAAAAACTATACCATCACTGAGCAGGAGTGCCTCGCTGTGGTTTGGTCCATACAAAAGTTCCGTCCTTATCTGTACGGCCGTCAATTCACCATCGTAACGGACCACCACGCCTTATGCTGGCTTTCTACAATGAAGAACTTGTCCGGACGCTTGGGTCGTTGGATTTTACGCCTACAGGAGTATCAGTTTGAGATTATTTATAAATCGGGCAAAAAAACATCAAGACGCCGACGCTCTTTCTCGTTGCCCACTACCTACAGCGTCGTTCGACACTCCAGCTGCCACCTCCAACGACACCAGTGCGGACGTGACTCCCACTTCTGTTGCCTTGCTCGCCTCGCTGTACCAACCGCCAATCGACGATGAACAACCCTTCAGTTCTCACCAGCAGGCTGACCCGTATTGTCGGCGCATTATAGACCACCTTTCAGGAGCTACGCGTCCACCCAATGCACGCCTTCGTCGACAACTCGAGCACTTCAAGTTTCAGAACGGTGTGCTGTATCGTCACATATATCATCCTGACGGCACACGCTGGGTACCTGTTCTGCCACGCGCTCTTCAACATCATGTACTTAACGCCTTTCATGACGATTTGACTGCTGGCCACCTAGGCTTTCAAAAAACCTACGACCGCATTCGAAGCCGCTTTTATTGGCCTGGGATTTCTACCAGCGTAGCGAAGTACGTGGGTTCCTGCTCTCCATGCCAACTTCGCAAACTTCCGACATCTCTCCCAGCTGGTCAGTTACAGCCAATGACGTGCTCTACAACACCTTTCGAGGTCGTCGGTGTCGATCTTTATGGACCCCTTCCTGTTACTGGTGCTGGAAATAGATGGATAGTCACCGCCGTGGACCATATGACACGCTACGCCGAGACAACTTCAGTAGCTACTGGTTCAGCATCGGAAGTTGCTGACTTCGTCCTTCAGGCCATAATACTACGTCATGGTGCACCTCGTGTACTTCTGAGTGACCGTGGAAAGGTGTTCTTATCACAGCTTTTAGGTGAAGTTCTTCGCGTTTCTGGTACCACACACAAGATGGCGTCTAGCTACCATCCTCAAACAAATGGTCTGACCGAGAGATTTCATCGAACCCTTGCCGACATGATCGCCGTATACATTCAACCGGATCACAGAAACTGGGATAAACTTCTACCGTTCCTCACTTTCGCCTACAACACCGCTGTTCAGCGCACAACAGGCTACTCACCGTTTTATCTCGTTTACGGACGTTCACCTACTTTCTTTATCGATGTTTCCTTCTTCACCAGCAATGGCCCTACATCACCATCTTCTTCCGAAGAATATATTTCTCGCCTTGCCCAGTGCTGCCAGCGCGCTCGTATGAACACGGAAGCTACGCAACAAGCAAGGAAGGCCGTCTACGACACCTCTCATCGTGTGGTATCATTCCGACCGGGTGACGAGGTGCTGCTATTGACACCAATTCGCACACCTGGTCTCTGCGACAAGTTCCAGCCTCGATTCATCGGCCCATATGTTGTTTTAGAGCAGACTTCACCTGTCAACTATCGTGTGACGCCTCTTGTCGTGCCAACTGACCGCCGTTACCGCAGCACCGAAAGTGTACACGTTTCCCGCATGAAGCTTTTCACACGACGTTCCTCGTCACCTTGACTACCCGCAAGCAGCGGCCAGGCTGGCCGCTCCCACGGGGGGGGGGGGGGGGGAATCAGTGTAGGCATCTATTATGCGCTTCATCCTCATCTGAACAGCAGTCAATCATCATCATATGTTCTGGCTGACAATCATCATCTGCTTGGCACGAGCGCTTTTTTGTCGGGTCCGTTGCGCTTGTTCGTTCCCGAGTTCACGGCCAATAAACCTCGCTACAACCGAGTCGTCATAATATATATATATATATATATATATATATATATATATATATATATATATATATATATCGGTGGACGAGTGAGGTAGGTTAGGCGCCAACTCGCGAAAGAGTTGGCACGCCACTGCCTGTCTTAAACGCGCCGCACAGCCAATGCAAAGGCCTGAAAAGCGGCCTTTCAGAGCGTTTTTATAACTTTCTTTGGGTAACTGCTATGAGCCCACTTGCTGAGTACCCACTACGCCATAAACTAGAATAATGTTTGTGTAATAGGCAGTCATTCAGTATGCCATCGCTCTTTATTTTTCGGAGAAGCGTGGCACCAGCTACACACTCGCAAGAAGTTTTGTACAATTTTTAGGGGCGAAGCTCCTTATAGCGGCACCCGTTCGTCCGTCGTAGTCGTTGTAGTAGTCGTAGTGCGTAACCAGTCTTACATTTTGACCTCCAAGGTGGTGCTGGTGAGAGATTTCTTCTGTGCGTTGTTGAACAATAAAAAAATTCGCAGCGTGCGCGTTAACTAAAAGCCGAATTCTCCTGTCTCTCATTCGACCTTAGCAGCCATTGGCTTGTGCATTGAGCACAATCTGACAAGAAAGGTTTGCTACGTTATACTCGCTGGGCATAACCTCCTTGGTTTTAGAAAGGTTTAGCGATCGTTGGGCTGCAGTACCATGAATACAGTGAACTAGTATATACCATGAACTCGAGGTGGTTAAAGGTGGGAATTAGACACAACGCGCAAGCCGTAAGAAAGTGTACATGTGCCACCTCTCGTTTAGTCTTTGGAATGTCCGCTGGATGGCGGTGCTTCTATATGGGGAATATATGACGAAAACATGCGTGATGGTGGTACTCGTACACTCTAAAAAATATCGAGTAAAAAGGGTGTCTATTTGTCCCACAACAATAATCGTCATCACGCTTGCGTGCGCATCCTTTCTTGAAAACTCGGCGCTGGCCAGTTTCCTATCGAGAACGCAATGTAACCCTGATAATGGGCATGTCGATCGTGACCGAAATGTACCGGGCGCGGGGCGATAGCGCAAGGATGGAACGCAATATAGATGACGATTATTGATGTGGAACAAAAAGACAACCTTTTTACTCGCTCTTTCTTTAGAGTGTAGTGTTGAATGGATGTACGAACGCACACACAGACAGATGCATGGACGGACTTACGGATGGCTGCACCGACGGATGGACGCATGGACGGACGCAGGGGCGGATGCATGGACGAACGCAGGGACGGACGCACAGATGGACGTGCGGACGCGCGAACAGACGCACGCACGGACGAGTGAATGGACGCACGGACGGTCACACAGACGCACGCATGAATGGACGGAAGCAAGAACGAATGGATGGACGGATGCTTCGCCCCACTCTCCATCATTCACTCCGTGGATATGCTGCTATTTTTTCTGCTTCTTCAATTTCTATGCTTTTTTCGCGACGCTCTAGCCGTAGGCAGACGTACGACTTGGCAACCACCTCAGAATCACCTGTGAGTGCGCCTGCAACCGCCACGAATTCGGCGACAATGTCACCCCCTCCTCCATCGGCCACCTGCGCTTCCCCAAAGCAACGTTACTAAAAAAAAAGTTGTGCCATTTCGCACTGAAGAGAACCGTACGTGTGAAGATGCCAAGCAGCGGGAACTAACGCTCATACTTGCGGTGACGTTGATGTTGGCGCTCATCGCAGCTTTGCGCAGGAGAGAGAAATCTGGGGAGGCTCAAAGAACGCATTCATGGGCCGGTGTTTCTCATTGGAACATGACATCGCTTCTAATGGGCGATGAGAAACGCAAGGCTCCATTTGGACACAGAAATCCCCGCACTCAAGAGCTCGGATTATCAACATCAGCTTTGGGCTGTCCAGAGAAGCTGCCATGCTGTGGTTAGGCTAGGTCTAACTGTCCCCACGTGGGAGCGGCCTGCGCTGTTGCCCTCGAGTTCACACTGAGCATTCCAGCCTCCGAAAGTGCGCCCAATCCGATTCAGTGGCGGGACAATCCGCCGAAAGGACTATCTCCGCGCCGATCACTCTCGAAATGATTTTCGCGGCGTCTGCTGCCGAATCAGTCACCGCGGACCAATAGAAGGAATTTTGAAAAATGGCGGCTAAGGCCTACTCACTTGTCATGCAGCAGTGCACGCAACTGTATGTTGTAAACGACAGGTGTTTAACCCACTCTTTGCCCTCTTCACGTCCGTATTTCGTGGAAGAGGTGACCAAGCTTGGCGCGGTATACTAATCCACCTACGCCGCTGGCATTCGAGGTTTTTCTGCTCTTCATGCATTACAAGACAGTGACCTGCAAGCAAAGTTAGCAGCCCTGCTTCTTCTTGCGTACGAGAATCATCGAAGTTTAGACCACCGGATAGCTTATGTTGCGTTTGCGAGCCGCGACATTAACCGGGTGAAAGCGCATCCATCAAGCGTTCGCCCCGTAGTATATGGTATATTCGGCGGCGCGGGGCGCGTTCAGTGCAAACGACGCTTCGTTTTGGTGGTATAAGAATTACGCTCGCTGTACAAAGCCTCCTCACTAGCGCATCACAAGGTATGGTGTCCTTCCTTGTGCAAACGGCTTGAAAATTAGATGCGGTGAAGCAAAGCCTTTTTTTTGTTTGTGTCATTCATGATTGCTAGCCATGCCACGCGATTCTTCTTCGATCCTTACTTGCCGACCTTTCATCCGCCTGTCTGCTTTTCTGAGTTCACCCACCGAACTCAGGAAAGCGGCTGCTTTCCTGAATTTGCAGAAAGTAAGGCATCTGACATATCTCGCTTTTGACTTTTCGACCCATCGTGAGGTGCTGAATCACTTAGTGCGTGATTACTGTAAGTGCGCTCACTACAGCATGACTCTTGAAGCCGTCGCCTTTCGCACGACATCACCTGCCCTTTCATATTTAGTCGCTTCTGTGTGTATTTCTTTAGGATAGAGGCTCCACTTGCGCAAGTGGCACCCTAGCTAGCTTTAGCTTGCCACTCGAGTCCCAGTTGAAAGACTTGCACCTTGATAGCGACTCTCATAAGGACCCCTCTGGCAATGAGCGATCTGTTTTCCTCCAGAAAATTTAGCCATGAGAGACATTATGACTTCAGCAAGCTTGCTGGAGTCGGCTGTTATCAGACTGTCGTCTTTGTCTGCGATGATGCTGGCTGCAGACATAAGCTTCACTTGTTGTACTTTAGGAAGTCCTTATTACAGGTTTTTCCCTATGCTTCAATTACAAAAATAGCTTTTACAACCATCGTGACTCCCAAACACGCGTAGCGGTTTATTTCTGAGGTCTGAAGCTAGATCTTGAATAAGCCTTGCCTTTTCTTTCTTGAGGTCTTGTTCGCTGCCTTTGAAATCGTGCAGAACTTCGGTGTAGTGGCTCACAGCCTTTCATGTACCATTCTTGATTAGCTTGATTCTGAGACCCAACAGTAGCGAGTGAGTGTTTTTGCTTTCTTTAGCGATGCTGTAAAGCCGAGATGGCTAGCACTTGACCATATGATTCGTGCACTCATTTCCTTTATGAATCAACCACTGTCTACCCTTGTCTGAAGTTGGTAATACAGCGAGGAGTTTCCATCACCTATGAAAGTGCGATAGTGGACGACATGCATTTCAGTGCTTATTTGAAATCCTTCAACAAGAATGTGAGCCTCCATGGCACCAGAGCTTTCATCCCAGTTTCTGTAGCATGAGTGCTCTTTTCTCTCGCCTTTCTTGCTATAGTATTCGCAAGTGCTGCACAGCTTATTTTTCACACCCAAGTAGAGAAGCTTTTGTGTGCCCTTTCAAACGATGACAGCCACACAAGAGTCCGCAGAGTACCTGTGGCCATGACTACTATGGGGCCAGCCAACGTCTACAACTACAGTATGGGATGCTGCCATCCTCGCAGAAATCTCCTGGAGCCTTTGCCAGCATTTTTTCTTCTACCCCGGCCTCATTCATCTCTTTCGTGAGCGCAACATTCCATTTTCGGAAATGTAAGATACAGAAACGGCGGAGCTTGCACCAACATTTCAAGTTACTTTTGATAGCAACATTCACCTCTTAGAGGCTCATTTTTTACGGACACTATAACAGTTTCATTGGGATGTCATTTCTCATTAAACATAATCATCATTAAAGGGTGCCTTTGTAGCCGTGAGTAATTTAGAGGCCGAAAATAACACTGGCCCGGTGCTTGAAATAAAAACCTATCGTGAGATAAAGCGATTCCGAGTATCGCTTTATCTCACGGGCGTTGCCAAGACATGGTTCTTGAACCATGAGATCGACCTCACCGACTGGCCTGCCTTCAAGCAGCAGCTTCGCCAAGTATTCGGTACGCCAGCCGTTCGATCCGCTCTAGCGAGGAGAGCCCTAGATACTCGCCAACAACATCCCGGCGAGTCATACACATCTTATATCGAGGATGTCCTTGCGCTTTGCCGGCGCGTCAATTCTCAGATGTCCGAGTCGGACAAACTGCGCCACATCCTGAAGGGCATCAGAAGCATTGCCTACAATGCCCTTGTTGCCCAGAATCCTTCTACTGTCACGGACGTCGTCTCTACGTGTCAGCGTCTCGACGAACTTGATTCTGTTCGCCTTCAGTCGGGCAATAGTGAACACAGTACCGCAGACCGGGACCTGCGTGACATGATACGGGAGATCATACGAGAAGAACTTCAATCAATGGGCATCTCACAACCTTCTCCATCTGTCACACAGCCTTCAAGCATGGCCCTCCGTGACATCGTAAGGGAGGAACTAACATCATTCACCGGTCCAGCCTACGTCCAGCCACCTCCATCTAGCCCTCCAACGTACGCGCAAGTTGCGGCCGCGCCTCCTCGCAACGTAAACTCTACTTCACCGCTGCCATCATTCACGCCGGTTGCTGCTGCACCACCGGCCCACTTCCGGCCAATCCAACCCGAACCTCCGTCAGTCCACTTGAGTGCGCTATCTCCCGGTGTGCCGAACGCCCTCTACTACCCGCCTTGGCGCCCGTCTCGCCCAACATGCTTTTACTGTGGATATCGTGGCCATATATCGCGCTTCTGCCGCAAGCGCCAGCAGGACGAGCGTCGCGGGTACGACATGCGCGAACGGGACTTTTCCAGAGGGGACTCTTACGCTCGGAGTTATTCATCTGGACAGCAGCGGTCTCCATCTCCGCCCGCGTCGACTGAGACGCGGAACACTTACCGTTCAAGCCGACGCCGATCACCTTCGCCCTTCCGTCGCTCCTCCTCTCCTCTTCGGCCAGCCTCGTTTACTACTGATAACCGGTCGGAAAACTAAATGATGCAGTTTTCGGAGGAGAAACTGCATGTAACAGTAGGACTCATATTCCTCCAGCACGCCCGTTCAACATGGTTTCTGTTATGGTGGAAGGAGTTCTCGTGGACGCTTTGGTGGACACCGGTGCTACAGTTTCTGTGATTAGGTATGATTTGTGCAAACGCCTGAAGAAAGTAATGACACCTTATAATGGACCCAATCTAGTCGAAGCCCAGGAGAACGCTATCCGCCCTTTTGCTCTTTGTACTGCTCGTGTGTTTATTGATGACATTTTGCATTACATCGAGTTCACTGTGCTTACCCGGTGCTCTCACCAGCTAATTCTAGGGTGGGACTTCCTATCTTCTTCTTCAGCCGCTATATGTTGTGGTGAACGGATTCTGCACCTAACTAATACGGACTCCATGTTCGACGAAGGCGTCTACAAGCCTCTACGCCTGTTCGCTCGTGAAGATCTCGAACTACCGCCACACCAAGAACGAATTGTGACCCTGATCTCTAAGGACATCGACCACGGTGACGTCTTGGTGTCCCCTTCGTCGACTTGCGTCGCAAAAGGCATAGCCCTTGCATCAGGTGTCGTACGCTTTCACCATGGCTCCGCGCTCGTCATTGCTACGAATGAAACGCCAGAGAAAGTTCTCCTGCCAGAGGGCACTGCAGTAGCCTGTGTTGTGGATGCTGAGCCTGTCAGCGTCACGCCACTTAACCCTGCCTCTACCAACGACCGCTTTATGAGTAAGCCTGCCTCATCCTCTCCCTTCACAGCTCTTATCAGTGATGACTTAACAGCTATGCAGGCACAGCAGTTACTTGCGTTATTAACGAAACACGCCGATTCTTTCGACACCTGCTCCTCAACGTTGGGCCGAACTACCGCTGCAGCGCATCGCATTCAGACGGAGGGAACATCTATTGTATATCGCCGCCCGTACCGCGTGTCTCTCGCTGAGCGAAAAATCATCGAGGAAAACGTCGCTGACATGCTCCAACGAGAAATAATTCGTCCATCAACTAGCCCTTGGTCATCCCCTGATGTTTTGGTACGGAAAAAAGATGGCTCCGTGCGCTTTTGCGTTGATTACCGGGCGCTTAACAACATCACACGCAAGGACGTATACCCCATGCCACGCTTAGACGACGCCCTTGATTCACTGCAAGGCGCCGAATACTTTTCAAGCCTTGATTTGCGTTCGGGGTATTGGCAAATTCCCATGCACGATGACGACAAAGAAAAAACGGCATTTGCAACCCCCGATGGCCTATACGAATTTAACGTGATGCCTTTCGGGCTCTGCAATGCGCCCGCGACGTTTGAACGCATGATCGACACCGTCCTGCGTGGTCTGAAATGGAAGACGTGTCTCTGCTACCTTGATGACATTATCATCTTTTCATCAACGTTTTCTCAGCACCTGAGCCGCTTGGATGACGTCCTAACATGCCTCGCCGGTGCGGGTCTGCAGCTCAACACTAAGAAGTGCCGTTTCGCCACCAAATCCATCAAGGTTCTCGGTCATGTCGTCAGCAAGGACGGTATTCGCCCTGACCCCGAAAAGATCGCTGCCGTCCTTCGATTTCCATGCCCCACAAGACTTAAGGATTTGCGAAGTTTTCTTGGCCTCGCATCATATTTTCGTCGCTTCATACAAAATTTCGCTTCAATAGCTGCGCCACTTCAAAAACTACTTGCATCTAATGCACCCTTTGTGTGGTCCGAGGAATGTCAGTCGGCGTTTCACCTATTGAAGAAAGCTTTGACGTCGGAGCCTGTACTCTGCCATTTTGATGACACCGCCCCAACACTCCTGCATACCGACGCCAGCGGCTGCGGTATAGGTGCTGTTCTCCTCCAACGCGATAACTCTGAACGGGAAAGGGTCATCGCATATGCTAGCCGAGTGCTAACTTCTACCGAAAAAAACTATACCATCACTGAGCAGGAGTGCCTCGCTGTGGTTTGGTCCATACAAAAGTTCCGTCCTTATCTGTACGGCCGTCAATTCACCATCGTAACGGACCACCACGCCTTATGCTGGCTTTCTACAATGAAGAACTTGTCCGGACGCTTGGGTCGTTGGATTTTACGCCTACAGGAGTATCAGTTTGAGATTATTTATAAATCGGGCAAAAAACATCAAGACGCCGACGCTCTTTCTCGTTGCCCACTACCTACAGCGTCGTTCGACACTCCAGCTGCCACCTCCAACGACACCAGTGCGGACGTGACTCCCACTTCTGTTGCCTTGCTCGCCTCGCTGTACCAACCGCCAATCGACGATGAACAACCCTTCAGTTCTCACCAGCAGGCTGACCCGTATTGTCGGCGCATTATAGACCACCTTTCAGGAGCTACGCGTCCACCCAATGCACGCCTTCGTCGACAACTCGAGCACTTCAAGTTTCAGAACGGTGTGCTGTATCGTCACATATATCATCCTGACGGCACACGCTGGGTACCTGTTCTGCCACGCGCTCTTCAACATCATGTACTTAACGCCTTTCATGACGATCTGACTGCTGGCCACCTAGGCTTTCAAAAAACCTACGACCGCATTCGAAGCCGCTTTTATTGGCCTGGGATTTCTACCAGCGTAGCGAAGTACGTGGGTTCCTGCTCTCCATGCCAACTTCGCAAACTTCCGACATCTCTCCCAGCTGGTCAGTTACAGCCAATGACGTGCTCTACAACACCTTTCGAGGTCGTCGGTGTCGATCTTTATGGACCCCTTCCTGTTACTGGTGCTGGAAATAGATGGATAGTCACCGCCGTGGACCATATGACACGCTACGCCGAGACAACTTCAGTAGCTACTGGTTCAGCATCGGAAGTTGCTGACTTCGTCCTTCAGGCCATAATACTACGTCATGGTGCACCTCGTGTACTTCTGAGTGACCGTGGAAAGGTGTTCTTATCACAGCTTTTAGGTGAAGTTCTTCGCGTTTCTGGTACCACACACAAGATGGCGTCTAGCTACCATCCTCAAACAAATGGTCTGACCGAGAGATTTCATCGAACCCTTGCCGACATGATCGCCGTATACATTCAACCGGATCACAGAAACTGGGATAAACTTCTACCGTTCCTCACTTTCGCCTACAACACCGCTGTTCAGCGCACAACAGGCTACTCACCGTTTTATCTCGTTTACGGACGTTCACCTACTTTCTTTATCGATGTTTCCTTCTTCACCAGCAATGGCCCTACATCACCATCTTCTTCCGAAGAATATATTTCTCGCCTTGCCCAGTGCTGCCAGCGCGCTCGTATGAACACGGAAGCTACGCAACAAGCAAGGAAGGCCGTCTACGACACCTCTCATCGTGTGGTATCATTCCGACCGGGTGACGAGGTGCTGCTATTGACACCAATTCGCACACCTGGTCTCTGCGACAAGTTCCAGCCTCGATTCATCGGCCCATATGTTGTTTTAGAGCAGACTTCACCTGTCAACTATCGTGTGACGCCTCTTGTCGTGCCAACTGACCGCCGTTACCGCAGCACCGAAAGTGTACACGTTTCCCGCATGAAGCTTTTCACACGACGTTCCTCGTCACCTTGACTACCCGCAAGCAGCGGCCAGGCTGGCCGCTCCCACGGGGGGGGGGGGGGGGGAATCAGTGTAGGCATCTATTATGCGCTTCATCCTCATCTGAACAGCAGTCAATCATCATCATATGTTCTGGCTGACAATCATCATCTGCTTGGCACGAGCGCTTTTTTGTCGGGTCCGTTGCGCTTGTTCGTTCCCGAGTTCACGGCCAATAAACCTCGCTACAACCGAGTCGTCATAATATATATATATATATATATATATATATATATATATATATATATATATATATATATCGGTGGACGAGTGAGGTAGGTTAGGCGCCAACTCGCGAAAGAGTTGGCACGCCACTGCCTGTCTTAAACGCGCCGCACAGCCAATGCAAAGGCCTGAAAAGCGGCCTTTCAGAGCGTTTTTATAACTTTCTTTGGGTAACTGCTATGAGCCCACTTGCTGAGTACCCACTACGCCATAAACTAGAATAATGTTTGTGTAATAGGCAGTCATTCAGTATGCCATCGCTCTTTATTTTTCGGAGAAGCGTGGCACCAGCTACACACTCGCAAGAAGTTTTGTACAATTTTTAGGGGCGAAGCTCCTTATAGCGGCACCCGTTCGTCCGTCGTAGTCGTTGTAGTAGTCGTAGTGCGTAACCAGTCTTACATTTTGACCTCCAAGGTGGTGCTGGTGAGAGATTTCTTCTGTGCGTTGTTGAACAATAAAAAAATTCGCAGCGTGCGCGTTAACTAAAAGCCGAATTCTCCTGTCTCTCATTCGACCTTAGCAGCCATTGGCTTGTGCATTGAGCACAATCTGACAAGAAAGGTTTGCTACGTTATACTCGCTGGGCATAACCTCCTTGGTTTTAGAAAGGTTTAGCGATCGTTGGGCTGCAGTGCCATGAATACAGTGAACTAGTATATACCATGAACTCGAGGTGGTTAAAGGTGGGAATTAGACACAACGCGCAAGCCGTAAGAAAGTGTACATGTGCCACCTCTCGTTTAGTCTTTGGAATGTCCGCTGGATGGCGGTGCTTCTATATGGGGAATATATGACGAAAACATGCGTGATGGTGGTACTCGTACACTCTAAAAAATATCGAGTAAAAAGGGTGTCTATTTGTCCCACAACAATAATCGTCATCACGCTTGCGTGCGCATCCTTTCTTGAAAACTCGGCGCTGGCCAGTTTCCTATCGAGAACGCAATGTAACCCTGATAATGGGCATGTCGATCGTGACCGAAATGTACCGGGCGCGGGGCGATAGCGCAAGGATGGAACGCAATATAGATGACGATTATTGATGTGGAACAAAAAGACAACCTTTTTACTCGCTCTTTCTTTAGAGTGTAGTGTTGAATGGATGTACGAACGCACACACAGACAGATGCATGGACGGACTTACGGATGGCTGCACCGACGGATGGACGCATGGACGGACGCAGGGGCGGATGCATGGACGAACGCAGGGACGGACGCACAGATGGACGTGCGGACGCGCGAACAGACGCACGCACGGACGAGTGAATGGACGCACGGACGGTCACACAGACGCACGCATGAATGGACGGAAGCAAGAACGAATGGATGGACGGATGCTTCGCCCCACTCTCCATCATTCACTCCGTGGATATGCTGCTATTTTTTCTGCTTCTTCAATTTCTATGCTTTTTTCGCGACGCTCTAGCCGTAGGCAGACGTACGACTTGGCAACCACCTCAGAATCACCTGTGAGTGCGCCTGCAACCGCCACGAATTCGGCGACAATGTCACCCCCTCCTCCATCGGCCACCTGCGCTTCCCCAAAGCAACGTTACTAAAAAAAAAGTTGTGCCATTTCGCACTGAAGAGAACCGTACGTGTGAAGATGCCAAGCAGCGGGAACTAACGCTCATACTTGCGGTGACGTTGATGTTGGCGCTCATCGCAGCTTTGCGCAGGAGAGAGAAATCTGGGGAGGCTCAAAGAACGCATTCATGGGCCGGTGTTTCTCATTGGAACATGACATCGCTTCTAATGGGCGATGAGAAACGCAAGGCTCCATTTGGACACAGAAATCCCCGCACTCAAGAGCTCGGATTATCAACATCAGCTTTGGGCTGTCCAGAGAAGCTGCCATGCTGTGGTTAGGCTAGGTCTAACTGTCCCCACGTGGGAGCGGCCTGCGCTGTTGCCCTCGAGTTCACACTGAGCATTCCAGCCTCCGAAAGTGCGCCCAATCCGATTCAGTGGCGGGACAATCCGCCGAAAGGACTATCTCCGCGCCGATCACTCTCGAAATGATTTTCGCGGCGTCTGCTGCCGAATCAGTCACCGCGGACCAATAGAAGGAATTTTGAAAAATGGCGGCTAAGGCCTACTCACTTGTCATGCAGCAGTGCACGCAACTGTATGTTGTAAACGACAGGTGTTTAACCCACTCTTTGCCCTCTTCACGTCCGTATTTCGTGGAAGAGGTGACCAAGCTTGGCGCGGTATACTAATCCACCTACGCCGCTGGCATTCGAGGTTTTTCTGCTCTTCATGCATTACAAGACAGTGACCTGCAAGCAAAGTTAGCAGCCCTGCTTCTTCTTGCGTACGAGAATCATCGAAGTTTAGACCACCGGATAGCTTATGTTGCGTTTGCGAGCCGCGACATTAACCGGGTGAAAGCGCATCCATCAAGCGTTCGCCCCGTAGTATATGGTATATTCGGCGGCGCGGGGCGCGTTCAGTGCAAACGACGCTTCGTTTTGGTGGTATAAGAATTACGCTCGCTGTACAAAGCCTCCTCACTAGCGCATCACAAGGTATGGTGTCCTTCCTTGTGCAAACGGCTTGAAAATTAGATGCGGTGAAGCAAAGCCTTTTTTTTGTTTGTGTCATTCATGATTGCTAGCCATGCCACGCGATTCTTCTTCGATCCTTACTTGCCGACTTTCATCCGCCTGTCTGCTTTCCTGAGTTCACCCACCGAACTCAGGAAAGCGGCTGCTTTCCTGAATTTGCAGAAAGTAAGGCATCTGACATATCTCGCTTTTGACTTTTCGACCCATCGTGAGGTGCTGAATCACTTAGTGCGTGATTACTGTAAGTGCGCTCACTACAGCATGACTCTTGAAGCCGTCGCCTTTCGCACGACATCACCTGCCCTTTCATATTTAGTCGCTTCTGTGTGTATTTCTTAGGATAGAGGCTCCACTTGCGCAAGTGGCACCCTAGCTAGCTTTAGCTTGCCACTCGAGTCCCAGTTGAAAGACTTGCACCTTGATAGCGACTCTCATAAGGACCCCTCTGGCAATGAGCGATCTGTTTTCCTCCAGAAAATTTAGCCATGAGAGACATTATGACTTCAGCAAGCTTGCTGGAGTCGGCTGTTATCAGACTGTCGTCTTTGTCTGCGATGATGCTGGCTGCAGACATAAGCTTCACTTGTTGTACTTTAGGAAGTCCTTATTACAGGTTTTTCCCTATGCTTCAATTACAAAAATAGCTTTTACAACCATCGTGACTCCCAAACACGCGTAGCGGTTTATTTCTGAGGTCTGAAGCTAGATCTTGAATAAGCCTTGCCTTTTCTTTCTTGAGGTCTTGTTCGCTGCCTTTGAAATCGTGCAGAACTTCGGTGTAGTGGCTCACAGCCTTTCATGTACCATTCTTGATTAGCTTGATTCTGAGACCCAACAGTAGCGAGTGAGTGTTTTTGCTTTCTTTAGCGATGCTGTAAAGCCGAGATGGCTAGCACTTGACCATATGATTCGTGCACTCATTTCCTTTATGAATCAACCACTGTCTACCCTTGTCTGAAGTTGGTAATACAGCGAGGAGTTTTCATCACCTATGAAAGTGCGATAGTGGACGACATGCATTTCAGTGCTTATTTGAAATCCTTCAACAAGAATGTGAGCCTCCATGGCACCAGAGCTTTCATCCAGTTTCTGTAGCATGAGTGCTCTTTTCTCTCGCCTTTCTTGCTATAGTATTCGCAAGTGCTGCACAGCTTATTTTTCACACCCAAGTAGAGAAGCTTTTGTGTGCCCTTTCAAACGATGACAGCCACACAGAGTCCGCAGAGTACCTGTGGCCATGACTACTATGGGGCCAGCCAACGTCTACAACTACAGTATGGGATGCTGCCATCCTCGCAGAAATCTCCTGGAGCCTTTGCCAGCATTTTTTCTTCTACCCCGGCCTCATTCATCTCTTTCGTGAGCGCAACATTCCATTTTCGGAAATGTAAGATACAGAAACGGCGGAGCTTGCACCAACATTTCAAGTTACTTTTGATAGCAACATTCACCTCTTAGAGGCTCATTTTTTACGGACACTATAACAGTTTCATTGGGATGTCATTTCTCATTAAACATAATCATCATTAAAGGGTGCCTTTGTAGCCGTGAGTAATTTAGAGGCCGAAAATAACACTGGCCCGGTGCTTGAAATAAAAACCTATTCGCGACTAGAAAGCGCAATTGCAACGCTGTGCACGCATAATGATGAGACTCACACCGCGCTGGAATTAAACACACAAAATAAAAGACACACTGAAGCACAGGTAGGACACACACGAGC